>JAQJVK010000203.1:0-243536 GCA_035578135.1 Flexamia atlantica
AGTCGCTTTGGATGTGTGGACAGCGATCCACCTAAGTTTGACATAAAATATAAAATAAATACGGCAGTGTGTCAGCATGACGTACACGTAGGATGAAAGAATAGGACCAGAACTTTAGTACTATACCACCCATGTTACCTTAAAAACTTAGGTTTTGGAAATATGGGTGATTAAATTAGTCGCTATGCGATGTGTGTGGACAACGATTTGTCTAAGTATGACATGAAATATAATGATAAATACGCAGGTGTGCCAACATTACGTACACGTAGGGTGATAGAATAGGACCAGAACTTCTGTATTATACCACCCAAGTTACCGTAAAAACTTAGGTTTTGGAAATATGGCTGATTAAAGTAGTCGAATTGAGATGTGCGGACAGAGATTTGTCGAAGTTTGACACGAAATATAAAAAAAATACGGAGGTGTGCCAACATGACGTACACATAGGATGATAGAATAGGTCCAGAACTTTAGTACTATACCACCCAAGTTACCTTAAAAACTTAGGTTTTGGAAATACGGGTGATTAAAATAGTCGCTTTGGATGTGTGGACAGTGATCCACCTAAGTTTGACATAAAATATAAAATAAATACGGCAGTGTGACAGCATGACGTACACGTAGGGTGATGAAATAGGACCAGAACTTCTGTATTATACCACCCAAGTTACCTTAAAAACTTAGGTTTTGGAAATATGGCTGATTAAAGTAGTCGCATTGAGATGTGCGGACAGAGATTTGTCGAAGTTTGACACGAAATATAAAAATAAATACGGGATTGTGGATACATGACGTACACGTAGGGTGATAGAATAGGACCAGAACTTCTGTATTATACCACCCAAGTTACCGTAAAAACTTAGGTTTTGGAAATATGGCTGATTAAAGTAGTCGCATTGAGATGTGCGGACAGCGATTTGTCAAAGTATGACATGAAAAATAAAATAAATACGGAAGTGTGCCAACATGACGTACACATAGGATGATAGAATAGGTCCTGAAATTTAGTATTATACCACCCAAGTTACCTTAAAAACTTGGGTTTTGGAAATATGGGTGATTAAATTAGTCGCTATGCGATGTGCGGACAACGATTTGTCTAAGTTTGACATGAAATATAAAAATAAATACGGAATTGTGGATACATGACGTACACATAGGGTGATAAAATAGAACCAGAACTTCTGTATTATACCACCCAAGTAACCGTAAAAACTTAGGTTTTGGAAATATGGCTGATTAAAGTAGTCGCATTGAGATGTGCGGACAGCGATTTGTCAAAGTATGACATGAAAAATAAAATAAATACGGAAGTGTGCCAACATGACGTACACATAGGATGATAGAATAGGTCCTGAAATTTAGTATTATACCACCCAAGTTACCTTAAAAACTTAGGTTTTGGAAATATAGGTGATTAAATTAGTCGCTATTTGATGTGCGGACAACGATTTGTCTAGGTATGACATGAAATATAATAATAAATACGGAGGTGTGCTAACATTACGTACACGTAGGGTGATAGAATAGGACCAGAACTTCTGTATTATACCACCCAAGTTACCGTAAAAACTTAGGTTTTGGAAAAATGGCTGATTAAAGTAGTCGCATTGAGATGTGCGGACAGAGATTTGTCGAAGTTTGACACGAAATATAAAAAAAAATACGGAGGTGTGCCAACATGACGTACAAATAGGATGATAGAATAGGTCCAGAACTTTAGTACTATACCACCCAAGTTACCGAAAAAACTTAGGTTTTGGAAATATGGGTGATTAAATTAGTCGCTATGCGATGTGCGGACAACGATTTGTCTAAGTTTGACATGAAATATAAAAATAAATACGGAATTGTGGATACATGACGTACACGTAGGGTGATAGAATAGGACCAGAACTTCTGTACTATACCACCCAAGTTACCTTAAAATCTTAGGTTTTGGATATATGGGTGATTAAATTAGTCGCTATGCGATGTGCGGACAACGATTTGTATAAGTATGACATGAAATATAATAATAAATACGGAGGTGTGCCAACATTACGTACACATAGGGTGATAGAATAGGACCAGAACTTCTGTATTATACCACCCAAGTTACCGTTAAAACTTAGGTTTTGGAAATATGGCTGATTAAAGTAGTCGCATCGAGATGTGCGGACAACGATTTGTCTAAGTTTGACATGAAATATAAAAATAAATACGGAATTTTGGATACATGACGTACACATTGGGTGATAGAATAGGATTAGAACTATATTATTATACCACTCAGGTTACCGTCAAAACTTAGGTGTTGGAAATACGGGTGATTAAAATAGTCGCTTTGGATGTGTGGACAGCGATCCACCTAAGTTTGACATAAAATATAAAATAAATACGGAAGTGTGTCAGCATGACGTACACGTAGGACGAAAGATTAGGACCAGAACTTTAGTACTATACCACCCAAGTTACCTTAAATACTTAGGTTTTGGATATATGGGTGATTAAATTAGTCGCTATGCGATGTGCGGACAACGATTTGTCTAAGTATGACATGAAATATAATAATAAATACGGAGGTGTGCCAACATTACGTACACATAGGGTGATAGAATAGGACGAGAACTTCTGTATTATACCACCCAAGTTACCGCAAAAACTTAGGTTTTGGAAATATGGCTGATTAAAGTAGTCGCATTGAGATGTGCGGACAGAGATTTTTCGAAGTTTGACACGAAATATAAAAAAAATACGGAGGTGTGCCAGCATGACGTACACGTAGGGTGATGAAATAGGACCAGAACTTCTGTATTATACCACCCAAGTTACCGTAAAAACTTAGGTTTTGGAAATATGGCTGATTAAAGTAGTCGCATTGAGATGTGCGGACAGCGATTTGTCAAAGTATGACATGAAAAATAAAATAAATACGGAAGTGTGCCAACATGACGTACACATAGGATGATAGAATAGGTCATGAAATTTAGTATTATACCACCCTAGTTACCTTAAAAACTTAGGTTTTGGAAATATGGGTGATTAAATTAGTCGCTATGCGATGTGCGGACAACGATTTGTCTAAGTTTGACATGAATATAAAATAAATACGGAATTGTGGATACATGACGTACACATAGGGTGATAGAATAGGACCAGAACTTCTGTATTATACTACCCAAGTAACCGTAAAAACTTAGGTTTTGGAAATATGGCTGATTAAAGTAGTCGCATTGAGATGTGCGGACAGCGATTTGTCAAAGTATGACATGAAAAATAAAATAAATACGGAAGTGTGCCAACGTGACGTACACATAGGATGATAGAATAGGTCCTGAAATTTAGTATTATACCACCCAAGTTACCTTAAAAACTTTGGTTTTGGAAATATGGGTGATTAAATTAGTCGCTATGCGATGTGCGGACAACGATTTGTCTAAGTTTGACATGAATTATAAAAATAAATACGGAATTGTGGATACATGACGTACACATAGGGTGATAGAATAGGACCAGAACTTCTGTATTATATTACCCAAGTAACCGTAAAAACTTAGGTTTTGGAAATATGGCTGATTAAATTAGTCACTATGCGATGTGCGGACAGAGATTTGTCGAAGTTTGACACGAAATATAAAAAAAATACGGAGGTGTGCCAACATGACGTACACATAGGATGATAGAATAGGTCCTGAAATTTAGTATTATACCACCCAAGTTACCTTAAAAACTTAGGTTTTGGAAATATGGGTGATTAAATTAGTCGCTATGCGATGTGCGGACAACGATTTGTCTAAGTTTGACATGAAATATAAAAATAAATACGGAATTTTGGATACATGACGTACACATTGGGTGATAGAATAGGATTAGAACTATATTATTATACCACTCAGGTTACCGTCAAAACTTAGGTTTTGGAAATACGGGTGATTAAAATAGTCGCTTTGGATGTGTGGACAGCGATCCACCTAAGTTTGACATAAAATATAAAATAAATACGGCAGTGTGTCAGCATGACGTACACGTAGGATGAAAGAATAGGACCAGAACTTTAGTACTATACCACCCAAGTTACCTTAAAAACTTAGGTTTCGGAAATATGGGTGATTAAATTAGTCGCTATGCGATGTGCGGACAACGATTTGTCTAAGTATGACATGAAATATAATGATAAATACGCAGGTGTGCCAACATTACGTACACGTAGGGTGATAGAATAGGACCAGAACTTCTGTATTATACCACCCAAGTTACCGTAAAAACTTAGGTTTTGGAAATATGGCTGATTAAAGTAGTCGAATTGAGATGTGCGGACAGAGATTTGTCGAAGTTTGACACGAAATATAAAAAAAATACGGAGGTGTGCCAACATGACGTACACATAGGATGATAGAATAGGTCCAGAACTTTAGTACTATACCACCCAAGTTACCTTAAAAACTTAGGTTTTGGAAATACGGGTGATTAAAATAGTCGCTTTGGATGTGTGGACAGTGATCCACCTAAGTTTGACATAAAATATAAAATAAATACGGCAGTGTGACAGCATGACGTACACGTAGGGTGATGAAATAGGACCAGAACTTCTGTATTATACCACCCAATTTACCTTAAAAACTTAGGTTTTGGAAATATGGCTGATTAAAGTAGTCGCATTGAGATGTGCGGACAGAGATTTGTCGAAGTTTGACACGAAATATAAAAATAAATACGGGATTGTGGATACATGACGTACACGTAGGGTGATAGAATAGGACCAGAACTTCTGTATTATACCACCCAAGTTACCGTAAAAACTTAGGTTTTGGAAATATGGCTGATTAAAGTAGTCGCATTGAGATGTGCGGACAGCGATTTGTCAAAGTATGACATGAAAAATAAAATAAATACGGAAGTGTGCCAACATGACGTACACATAGGATGATAGAATAGGTCCTGAAATTTAGTATTATACCACCCAAGTTACCTTAAAAACTTGGGTTTTGGAAATATGGGTGATTAAATTAGTCGCTATGCGATGTGCGGACAACGATTTGTCTAAGTTTGACATGAAATATAAAAATAAATACGGAATTGTGGATACATGACGTACACATAGGGTGATAGAATAGGACCAGAACTTCTGTATTATACCAACCAAGTAACCGTAAAAACTTAGGTTTTGGAAATATGGCTGATTAAAGTAGTCGCATTGAGATGTGCGGACAGCGATATGTCAAAGTATGACATGAAAAATAAAATAAATACGGAAGTGTGCCAACATGACGTACACATAGGATGATAGAATAGGTCCTGAAATTTAGTATTATACCACCCAAGTTACCTTAAAAACGTAGGTTTTGGAAATATAGGTGATTAAATTAGTCGCTATGCGATGTGCGGACAACGATTTGTCTAGGTATGACATGAAATATAATAATAAATACGGAGGTGTGCTAACATTACGTACACGTAGGGTGATAGAATAGGACCAGAACTTCTGTATTATACCACCCAAGTTACCGTAAAAACTTAGGTTTTGGAAAAATGGCTGATTAAAGTAGTCGCATTGAGATGTGCGGACAGAGATTTGTCGAAGTTTGACACGAAATATAAAAAAAATACGGAGGTGTGCCAACATGACGTACAAATAGGATGATAGAATAGGTCCAGAACTTTAGTACTATACCACCCAAGTTACCTTAAAAACTTAGGTTTTGGAAATATGGGTGATTAAATTAGTCGCTATGCGATGTGCGGACAACGATTTGTATAAGTATGACATGAAATATAATAATAAATACGGGGGTGTGCCAACATTACGTACACATAGGGTGATAGAATAGGACCACAACTTCTGTATTATACCACCCAAGTTACCGTTAAAACTTAGGTTTTGGAAATATGGCTGGTTAAAGTAGTCGCATCGAGATGTGCGGACAACGATTTGTCTAAGTTTGACATGAAATATAAAAATAAATACGGAATTGTGGATACATGACGTACACATAGGGTGATAGAATAGGACCACAACTTCTGTATTATACCACCCAAGTTACCTTAAAAACTTAGGTTTTGGAAATATGGGTGATTAAAATAGTCGCTTTGGATGTGTGGACAGCGATCCACCTAAGTTTGACATAAAATATAAAATAAATACGGAAGTGTGTCAGCATGACGTACACGTAGGACGAAAGATTAGGACCAGAACTTTAGTACTATACCACCCAAGTTACCTTAAATACTTAGGTTTTGGAAATATGGGTGATTAAATTAGTCGCTATGCGATGTGCGGACAACGATTTGTCTAAGTATGACATGAAATATAATAATAAATACGGAGGTGTGCCAACATTACGTACACATAGGGTGATAGAATAGGACGAGAACTTCTGTATTATACCACCCAAGTTACCGTAAAAACTTAGGTTTTGGAAATATGGCTGATTAAAGTAGTCGCATTGAGATGTGCGGACAGAGATTTTTCGAAGTTTGACACGAAATATAAAAAAAATACGGAGGTGTGCCAGCATGACGTACACGTAGGGTGATGAAATAGGACCAGAACTTCTGTATTATACCACCCAAGTTACCGTAAAAACTTAGGTTTTGGAAATATGGCTGATTAAAGTAGTCGCATTGAGATGTGCGGACAGCGATTTGTCAAAGTATGACATGAAAAATAAAATAAATACGGAAGTGTGCCAACATGACGTACACATAGGATGATAGAATAGGTCCTGAAATTTAGTATTATACTACCCAAGTTACCTTAAAAACTTAGGTTTTGGAAATATGGGTGACTAAATTAGTCGCTATGCGATGTGCGGACAACGATTTGTCTAAGTTTGACATGAAATATAAAAATAAATACGGAATCGTGGATACATGACGTACACATAGGGTGATAGAATAGGACCAGAACTTCTGTATTATACCACCCAAGTTACCGTAAAAACTTAGGTTTTGGGAATATGACTGATTAAAGTAGTCGCATTGAGATGTGCGGACAGCGATTTGTCAAAGTATGACATGAAAAATAAAATAAATACGGAAGTGTGCCAACATGACGTACACATAGGATGATAGAATAGGTCCTGAAATTTAGTATTATACCACCCAAGTTACCTTAAAAACTTAGGTTTTGGAAATATGGGTGATTAAATTAGTCGCTATGCGATGTGCGGACAACGATTTGTCTAAGTATGACATAAAATATAATAATAAATACGGAAGTGTGCCAACATTACGTACATATAGGGTTATAGAATAGGACCAGAATTTCTGTATTATACCACCCAAGTTACCGTAAAAACTTAGGTTTTGGAAATATGGCTGATTAAATTAGTCACTATGCGATGTGCGGACAGAGATTTGTCGAAGTTTGACACGAAATATAAAAAAAATACGGAGGTGTGCCAACATGACGTACACATAGGATGATAGAATAGGTCCAGAACTTTAGTACTATACCACCCAAGTTACCTTAAAAACTTAGGTTTTGGAAATATGGCTGATTAAAGTAGTCGCATTGAGATGTGCGGACAGCGATTTGTCAAAGTATGACATGAAATATAAAAATGAATACGGAATTGTGGATACATGACGTACACATAGGGTGATAGAATAGGACCAGAACTTCTAAATTATACCACCCAAGTTACCGTAAAAACTTAGGCTTTGGAAATATGGGTGATTAAATTAGTCGCTATGCGATGTGCGGACAACGATTTGTCTAAGTTTGACATGAAATATAAAAATAAATACGGAATCGTGGATACATGACGTACACATAGGGTGATAGAATAGGACCAGAACTTCTGTACTATACCACCCAAGTTACCGTAAAAACTTAGGTTTTGGAAATATGGTTGATTAAAGTAGTCGCATTGAGATGTGCGGACAGCGATTTGTCAAAGTATGACATGAAAAATAAAATAAATACGGAAGTGTGCCAACATGACGTACACATAGGATGATAGAATAGGTCATGAAATTTAGTATTATACCACCCTAGTTACCTTAAAAACTTAGGTTTTGGAAATATGGGTGATTAAATTAGTCGCTATGCGATGTGCGGACAACGATTTGTCTAAGTTTGACATGAAATATAAAAATAAATACGGAATTGTGGATACATGACGTACACATAGGGTGATAGAATAGGACCAGAACTTCTGTATTATACTACCCAAGTAACCGTAAAAACTTAGGTTTTGGAAATATGGCTGATTAAAGTAGTCGCATTGAGATGTGCGGACAGCGATTTGTCAAAGTATGACATGAAAAATAAAATAAATACGGAAGTGTGCCAACATGACGTACACATAGGATGATAGAATAGGTCCTGAAATTTAGTATTATACCACCCAAGTTACCTTAAAAACTTTGGTTTTGGAAATATGGGTGATTAAATTAGTCGCTATGCGATGTGCGGACAACGATTTGTCTAAGTTTGACATGAATTATAAAAATAAATACGGAATTGTGGATACATGACGTACACATAGGGTGATAGAATAGGACCAGAACTTCTGTATTATATTACCCAAGTAACCGTAAAAACTTAGGTTTTGGAAATATGGCTGATTAAATTAGTCACTATGCGATGTGCGGACAGAGATTTGTCGAAGTTTGACACGAAATATAAAAAAAATACGGAGGTGTGCCAACATGACGTACACATAGGATGATAGAATAGGTCCTGAAATTTAGTATTATACCACCCAAGTTACCTTAAAAACTTAGGTTTTGGAAATATGGGTGATTAAATTAGTCGCTATGCGATGTGCGGACAACGATTTGTCTAAGTTTGACATGAAATATAAAAATAAATACGGAATTTTGGATACATGACGTACACATTGGGTGATAGAATAGGATTAGAACTATATTATTATACCACTCAGGTTACCGTCAAAACTTAGGTTTTGGAAATACGGGTGATTAAAATAGTCGCTTTGGATGTGTGGACAGCGATCCACCTAAGTTTGACATAAAATATAAAATAAATACGGCAGTGTGTCAGCATGACGTACACGTAGGATGAAAGAATAGGACCAGAACTTTAGTACTATACCACCCAAGTTACCTTAAAAACTTAGGTTTTGGAAATATGGGTGATTAAATTAGTCGCTATGCGATGTGCGGACAACGATTTGTCTAAGTATTACATGAAATATAATGATAAATACGGAGGTGTGCCAACATTACGTACACGTAGGGTGATAGAATAGGACCAGAACTTCTGTATTATACCACCCAAGTTACCGTAAAAACTTAGGTTTTGGAAATATGGCTGATTAAAGTAGTCGAATTGAGATGTGCGGACAGAGATTTGTCGAAGTTTGACACGAAATATAAAAAAATACGGAGGTGTGCCAACATGACGTACACATAGGATGATAGAATAGGTCCAGAACTTTAGTACTATACCACCCAAGTTACCTTAAAAACTTAGGTTTTGGAAATACGGGTGATTAAAATAGTCGCTTTGGATGTGTGGACAGTGATCCACCTAAGTTTGACATAAAATATAAAATAAATACGGCAGTGTGACAGCATGACGTACACGTAGGGTGATGAAATAGGACCAGAACTTCTGTATTATACCACCCAAGTTACCTTAAAAACTTAGGTTTTGGAAATATGGCTGATTAAAGTAGTCGCATTGAGATGTGCGGACAGAGATTTGTCGAAGTTTGACACGAAATATAAAAATAAATACGGGATTGTGGATACATGACGTAAACGTAGGGTGATAGAATAGGACCAGAACTTCTGTATTATACCACCCAAGTTACCGTAAAAACTTAGGTTTTGGAAATATGGCTGATTAAAGTAGTCGCATTGAGATGTGCGGACAGCGATTTGTCAAAGTATGACATGAAAAATAAAATAAATACGGAAGTGTGCCAACATGACGTACACATAGGATGATAGAATAGGTCCTGAAATTTAGTATTATACCACCCAAGTTACCTTAAAAACTTGGGTTTTGGAAATATGGGTGATTAAATTAGTCGCTATGCGATGTGCGGACAACGATTTGTCTAAGTTTGACATGAAATATAAAAATAAATACGGAATTGTGGATACATGACGTACACATAGGGTGATAGAATAGGACCAGAACTTCTGTATTATACCACCCAAGTAACCGTAAAAACTTAGGTGTTGGAAATACGGGTGATTAAAATAGTCGCTTTGGATGTGTGGACAGCGATCCACCTAAGTTTGACATAAAATATAAAATAAATACGGAAGTGTGTCAGCATGACGTACACGTAGGATGAAAGAATAGGACCAGAACTTTAGTACTATACCACCCAAGTTACCTTAAATACTTAGGTTTTGGAAATATGGGTGATTAAATTAGTCGCTATGCGATGTGCGGACAACGATTTGTCTAAGTATGACATGAAATATAATAATAAATACGGAGGTGTGCCAACATTACGTACACATAGGGTGGTAGAATAGGACGAGAACTTCTGTATTATACCACCCAAGTTACCGTAAAAACTTAGGTTTTGGAAATATGGCTGATTAAAGTAGTCGCATTGAGATGTGCGGACAGAGATTTTTCGAAGTTTGACACGAAATATAAAAAAAATACGGAGGTGTGCCAGCATGACTTACACGTAGGGTGAAGAAATAGGACCAGAACTTCTGTATTGTACCACCCAAGTTACCGTAAAAACTTAGGTTTTGGAAATATGGCTGATTAAAGTAGTCGCATTGAGATGTGCGGACAGCGATTTGTCAAAGTATGACATGAAAAATAAAATAAATACGGAAGTGTGCCAACATGACGTACACATAGGATGATAGAATAGGTCCTGAAATTTAGTATTATACTACCCAAGTTACCTTAAAAACTTAGGTTTTGGAAATATGGGTGACTAAATTAGTCGCTATGCGATGTGCGGACAACGATTTGTCTAAGTTTGACATGAAATATAAAAATAAATACGGAATCGTGGATACATGACGTACACATAGGGTGATAGAATAGGACCAGAACTTCTTTATTATACCACCCAAGTTACCGTAAAAACTTAGGTTTTGGGAATATGGCTGATTAAAGTAGTCGCATTGAGATGTGCGGACAGCGATTTGTCAAAGTATGACATGAAAAATAAAATAAATACGGAAGTGTGCCAACATGACGTACACATAGGATGATAGAATAGGTCCTGAAATTTAGTATTATACCACCCAAGTTACCTTAAAAACTTAGGTTTTGGAAATATGGGTGATTAAATTAGTCGCTATGCGATGTGCGGACAACGATTTGTCTAAGTATGACATGAAATATAATAATAAATACGGAAGTGTGCCAACATTACGTACATATAGGGTTATAGAATAGGACCAGAATTTCTGTATTATACCACCCAAGTTACCGTAAAAACTTAGGTTTTGGAAATATGGCTGATTAAATTAGTCACTATGCGATGTGCGGACAGAGATTTGTCGAAGTTTGACACGAAATATAAAAAAAATACGGAGGTGTGCCAACATGACGTACACATAGGATGATAGAATAGGTCCAGAACTTTAGTATTATACCACCCAAGTTACCTTAAAAACTTAGGTTTTGGAAATATGGCTGATTAAAGTAGTCGCATTGAGATGTGCGGACAGCGATTTGTCAAAGTATGACATGAAATATAAAAATAAATACGGAATTGTGGATACATGACGTACACATAGGGTGATAGAATAGGACCAGAACTTCTAAATTATACCACCCAAGTTACCGTAAAAACTTAGGCTTTGGAAATATGGGTGATTAAATTAGTCGCTATGCGATGTGCGGACAACGATTTGTCTAAGTTTAACATGAAATATAAAAATAAATACGGAATTGTGGATACATGACGTACACATAGGGTGATAGAATAGGACCAGAACTTCTGTATTATACCACCCAAGTTACCGTAAAAACTTAGGTTTTGGAAATATGGCTGATTAAAGTAGTCGCATTGAGATGTGCGGACAGCGATTTGTCAAAGTATGACATGAAAAATAAAATAAATACGGAAGTGTGCCAACATGACGTACACATAGGATGATAGAATAGGTCCTGAAATTTAGTATTATACCACCCACGTTACCTTAAAAACTTAGGTTTTGGAAATATGGGTGATTAAATTAGTCGCTATGCGATGTGCGGACAACGATTTGTCTAGGTATGACATGAAATATAATAATAAATACGGAGGTGTGCCAACATTACGTACACGTAGGGTGATAGAATAGGACCAGAACTTCTGTATTATACCACCCAAGTTACCGTAAAAACTTAGGTTTTGGAAAAATGGCTGATTAAAGTAGTCGCATTGAGATGTGCGGACAGAGATTTGTCGAAGTTTGACACGAAATATAAAAAAAATACGGAGGTGTGCCAACATGACGTACAAATAGGATGATAGAATAGGTCCAGAACTTTAGTACTATACCACCCAAGTTACCGTAAAAACTAAGGTTTTGGAAATATGGGTGATTAAATTAGTCGCTATGCAATGTGCGGACAACGATTTGTCTAAGTTTGACATGAAATATAAAAATAAATACGGAATTGTGGATACATGACGTACACATAGGGTGATAGAATAGGACAAGAACTTCTGTACTATACCACCCAAGTTACCTTAAAATCTTAGGTTTTGGATATATGGGTGATTAAATTAGTCGCTATGCGATGTGCGGACAACGATTTGTATAAGTATGACATGAAATATAATAATAAATACGGAGGTTTGCCAACATTACGTACACATAGGGTGATAGAATAGGACCAGAACTTCCGTATTATACCACCCAAGTTACCGTAAAAACTTAGGTTTTGGAAATATGGCTGATTAAAGTAGTCGCATCGAGATGTGCGGACAACGATTTGTCTAAGTTTGACATGAAATATAAAAATAAATACGGAATTTTGGATACATGACGTACACATTGGGTGATAGAATAGGATTAGAACTATATTATTATACCACTCAGGTTACCGTCAAAACTTAGGTTTTGGAAATACGGGTGATTAAAATAGTCGCTTTGGATGTGTGGACAGCGATTCACCTAAGTTTGACATAAAATATAAAATAAATACGGAAGTGTGTCAGCATGACGTACACGTAGGATGAAAGATTAGGACCAGAACTTTAGTACTATACCACCCAAGTTACCTTAAATACTTAGGTTTTGGAAATATGGGTGATTAAATTAGTCGCTATGCGATGTGCGGACAACGATTTGTCTAAGTATGACATGAAATATAATAATAAATACGGAGGTGTGCCAACATTACGTACACATAGGGTGATAGAATAGGACGAGAACTTCTGTATTATACCACCCAAGTTACCGTAAAAACTTAGGTTTTGGAAATATGGCTGATTAAAGTAGTCGCATTGAGATGTGCGGACAGAGATTTTTCGAAGTTTGACACGAAATATAAAAAAAATACGGAGGTGTGCCAGCATGACGTACACGTAGGGTGATTAAATAGGACCAGAACTTCTGTATTATACAACCCAAGTTACCGTAAAAACTTAGGTTTTGGAAATATGGCTGATTAAAGTAGTCGCATTGAGATGTGCGGACAGCGATTTGTCAAAGTATGACTTGAAAAATAAAATAAATACGGAAGTGTGCCAACATGACGTACACATAGGATGATAGAATAGGTCCTGAAATTTAGTATTATACTACCCAAGTTACCTTAAAAACTTAGGTTTTGGAAATATGGGTGATTAAATTAGTCGCTATGCGATGTGCGGACAACGATTTGTCTAAGTTTGACATGAAATATAAAAATAAATACGGAATCGTGGATACATGACGTACACATAGGGTGATAGAATAGGACCAGAACTTCTGTATTATACCACCCAAGTTACCGTAAAAACTTAGGTTTTGGAAATATGGCTGATTAAAGTAGTCGCATTGAAATGTGCGGACAGCGATTTGTCAAAGTATGACATGTAAAATAAAATAAATACGGAAGTGTGCCAACATGACGTACACATAGGATGATAGAATAGGTCCTGAAATTTAGTATTATACCACCCAAGTTACCTTAAAAACTTAGGTTTTGGAAATATGGGTGATTAAATTAGTCGCTATGCGATGTGCGGACAACGATTTGTCTAAGTATGACATGAAATATAATAATAAATACGGAAGTGTGCCAACATTACGTACATATAGGGTGATAGAATAGGACCAGAATTTCTGTATTATACCACCCAAGTTACCGTAAAAACTTAGGTTTTGGAAATATGGCTGATTAAATTAGTCACTATGCGATGTGCGGACAGAGATTTGTCGAAGTTTGACACGAAATATAATAATAAATACGGAGGTGTGCCAACATGACGTACACATAGGATGATAGAATAGGTCCAGAACTTTAGTACTATACCACCCAAGTTACCTTAAAAACTTAGGTTTTGGAAATATGGCTGATTAAAGTAGTCGCATTGAGATGTGCGGACAGCGATTTGTCAAAGTATGACATGAAATATAAAAATAAATACGGAATTGTGGATACATGACGTACAGATAGGGTGATAGAATAGGACCAGAACTTCTAAATTATACCACCCAAGTTACCGTAAAAACTTAGGCTTTGGAAATATGGGTGATTAAATTAGTCGCTATGCGATGTGCGGACAACGATTCGTCTAAGTTTGACATGAAATATAAAAATAAATACGGAGGTGTGCCAACATTACGTACACATAGGGTGATAGAATAGGACCAGAACTTCTGTATTATACCACCCAAGTAACCGTAAAAACTTAGGTTTTGGAAATATGGCTGATTAAAGTAGTCGCATTGAGATGTGCGGACAGCGATTTGTCAAAGTATGACATGAAAAATAAAATAAATACGGAAGTGTGCCAACATGACGTACACATAGGATGATAGAATAGGTCCTGAAATTTAGTATTATACCACCCAAGTTACCTTAAAAACTTAGGTTTTGGAAATATGGGTGATTAAATTAGTCGCTATGCGATGTGCGGACAACGATTTGTCTAGTTATGACATGAAATATAATAATAAATACGGAGGTGTTCCAACATTACGTACACGTAGGGTGATAGAATAGGACCAGAACTTCTGTATTACACCACCCAAGTTACCGTAAAAACTTAGGTTTTGGAAAAATGGCTGATTAAATTAGTCGCATTGAGATGTGCGGACAGAGATTTGTCGAAGTTTGACACGAAATATTAAAAAAATACGGAGGTGTGCCAGCATGACGTACACGTAGGGTGATGAAATAGGACCAGAACTTCTGTATTATACCACCCAAGTTACCGTAAAAACTTAGGTTTTGGAAATATGGCTGATTAAAGTAGTCGCATTGAGATGTGCGGACAGCGATTTGTCAAAGTATGACATGAAAAATAAAATAAATACGGAAGTGTGCCAACATGACGTACACATAGGATGATAGAATAGGTCCTGAAATTTAGTATTATACTACCCAAGTTACCTTAAAAACTTAGGTTTTGGAAATATGGGTGATTAAATTAGTCGCTATGCGATGTGCGGACAACGATTTGTCCAAGTTTGACATGAAATATAAAAATAAATACGGAATCGTGGATACATGACGTACACATAGGGTGATAGAATAGGACCAGAACTTCTGTATTATACCACCCAAGTTACCGTAAAAACTTAGGTTTTGGAAATATGGCTGATTAAAGTAGTCGCATTGAGATGTGCGGACAGCGATTTGTCAAAGTATGACATGAAAAATAAAATAAATACGGAAGTGTGCCAACATGACGTACACATAGGATGATAGAATAGGTCCTGAAATTTAGTATTATACCACCCAAGTTACCTTAAAAACTTAGGTTTTGGAAATATGGGTGATTAAATTAGTCGCTATGCGATGTGCGGACAACGATTTGTCTAAGTATGACATGAAATATAATAATAAATACGGAAGTGTGCCAACATTACGTACATATAGGGTGATAGAATAGGACCAGAATTTCTGTATTATACCACCCAAGTTACCGTAAAAACTTAGGTTTTGGAAATATGGCTGATTAAATTAGTCACAATGAGATGTGCGGACAGAGATTTGTCGAAGTTTGACACGAAATATAAAAAAAAATACGGAGGTGTGCCAACATGACGTACACATAGGATGATAGAATACGTCCAGAACTTTAGTACTATACCACCCAAGTTACCTTAAAAACTTAGGTTTTGGAAATATGGGTGATTAAATTAGTCGCTATGCGATGTGCGGACAACGATTTGTCTAAGTTTGACATGAATTATAAAAATAAATACGGAATTGTGGATACATGACGTACACATAGGGTGATAGAATAGGACCAGAACGTCTGTATTATACTACCCAAGTAACCGTAAAAACTTAGGTTTTGGAAATATGGCTGATTAAAGTAGTCGCATTGAGATGTGCGGACAACGATTTGTCTAAGTTTGACATGAAATATAAAAATGAATACGGAATTTTGGATACATGACGTACACATAGGGTGATAGAATAGGATTAGAACTATATTATTATACCACTCAGGTTACCGTCAAAACTTAGGTTTTGGAAATACGGGTGATTAAAATAGTCGCTTTGGATGTGTGGACAGCGTTCCACCTAAGTTTGACATAAAATATAAAATAAATACGGCAGTGTGTCAGCATGACGTACACGTAGGATGAAAGAATAGGACCAGAACTTTAGTACTATACCACCCAAGTTACCTTAAAAACTTAGGTTTTGGAAATATGGGTGATTAAATTAGTCGCTATGCGATGTGCGGACAACGATTTGTCTAAGTATGACATGAAATATAATGATAAATACGGAGGTGTGCCAACATTACGTACACGTAGGGTGATAGAATAGGACCAGAACTTCTGTATTATACCACCCAAGTTACCGTAAAAACTTAGGTTTTGGAAATATGGCTGATTAAAGTAGTCGAATTGAGATGTGCGGACTGAGATTTGTCAAAGTATGATATGAAAAATAAAATAAATACGGAAGTGTGCCAACATGACGTACACATAGGATGATAGAATAGGTCCTGAAATTTAGTATTATACCACCCAAGTTACCTTAAAAACTTAGGTTTTGGAAATATGGGTGATTAAATTAGTCGCTATGCGATGTGCGGACAACGATTTGTCTAAGTTTGACATGAAATATAAAAATAAATACGGAATTGTGGATACATGACGTACACATAGGGTGATAGAATAGGACCAGAACTTCTGTATTATACCACCCAAGTTACCGTAAAAACTTAGGTTTTGGAAACATGGGTGATTAAATTAGTCGCTATGCGATGTGCGGACAACGATTTGTCTAAGTATGACATGAAATATAATAATAAATACGGAAGTGTGCCAACATTACGTACATTTTGGGTGTTAGAATAGGACCAGAACTTCTGTATTATACCACCCAAGTTACCGTAAAAACTTAGGTTTTGGAAATATGGCTGATTAAATTAGTCACTATGCGATGTGCGGACAGAGATTTGTCGAAGTTTGACACGAAATATAAAAAAAATACGGAGGTGTGCCAACATGACGTACACATAGGATGATAGAATAGGTCCAGAACTTTAGTACTATACTACCCAAGTTACCTTAAAAAACTTAGGTTTTGGAAATACGGGTGATTAAAATAGTCGCTTTGGATGTGTGGACAGTGATCCACCTAAGTTTGACATAAAATATAAAATAAATACGGCAGTGTGTCAGCATGACGTACACGTAGGGTGATGAAATAGGACCAGAACTTCTGTATTATACCACCCAAGTTACCGTAAAAACTTAGGTTTTGGAAATATGGCTGATTAAAGTAGTCGCATTGAGATGTGCGGACAGCGATTTGTCAAAGTATGACATGAAAAATAAAATAAATACGGAAGTGTGCCAACATGAGAACACATAGGATGATAGAATAGGTCCTGAAATTTAGTATTATACCACCCAAGTTACCTTAAAAACTTAGGTTTTGGAAATATGGGTGATTAAATTAGTCGCTATGCGATGTGCGGACAACGATTTGTCTAAGTTTGACATGAAATATAAAAATAAATACGGAATTGTGGATACATGACGTACACATAGGGTGATAGAATAGGACCAGAACTTCTAAATTATACCACCCTAGTTACCGTAAAAACTTAGGCTTTGGAAATATGAGTGATTAAATTAGTCGCTATGCGATGTGCGGACAACGATTTGTCTAAGTTTGACATGAAATATAAAAATAAATACGGAATTGTGGATACATGACGTACACGTAGGGTGATAGAATAGGACCAGAACTTCTGTATTATACCACCCAAGTTACCGTAAAAACTTAGGTTTTGGAAATATGGCTGATTAAAGTAGTCGCATTGAGATGTGAGGACAGCGATTTGTCAAAGTATGACATGAAAAATAAAATAAATACGGAAGTGTGCCAACATGACGTACACATAGGATGATAGAATAGGTCCTGAAATTTAGTATTATACCACCCAAGTTACCTTAAAAACTTAGGTTTTGGAAATATGGGTGATTAAATTAGTCGCTATGCGATGTGCGGACAACGATTTGTCTAAGTATGACATGAAATATAATAATAAATACGGAAGTGTGCCAACATTACGTACATATAGGGTGATAGAATAGGACCAGAACTTCTGTATTATACCACCCAAGTTACCGTAAAAACTTAGGTTTTGGAAATATGGCTGATTAAATTAGTCACTATGCGATGTGCGGACAGAGATTTGTCGAAGTTTGACACGAAATATAAAAAAAATACGGAGGTGTGCCAACATGACGTACACATAGGATGATAGAATAGGTCCAGAACTTTAGTACTATACCACCCAAGTTACCTTAAAAACTTAGGTTTTGGAAATATGGCTGATTAAAGTAGTCGCATTGAGATGTGCGGACAGCGATTTGTCAAAGTATGACATGAAATATAAAAATAAATACGGAATTGTGGATACATGACGTACACATAGGGTGATAGAATAGGACCAGAACTTCTAAATTATACCACCCAAGTTACCGTAAAAACTTAGGCTTTGGAAATATGGGTGATTAAATTAGTCGCTATGCGATGTGCGGACAACGATTTGTCTAAGTTTGACATGAAATATAAAAATAAATACGGAATTGTGGATACATGACGTACACGTAGGGTGATAGAATAGGACCAGAACTTCTGTATTATACCACCCAAGTAACCGTAAAAACTTAGGCTTTGGAAATATGGGTGATTAAATTAGTCGCTATGCGATGTGCGGACAACGATTCGTCTAAGTTTGACATGAAAATATAAAAATAAATACGGAGGTGTGCCAACATTACGTACACATAGGGTGATAGAATAGGACCAGAACTTCTGTATTATACCACCCAAGTAACCGTAAAAACTTAGGTTTTGGAAATATGGCTGATTAAAGTAGTCGCATTGAGATGTGCGGACAGCGATTTGTCAAAGTATGACATGAAAAATAAAATAAATACGGAAGTGTGCCAACATGACGTACACATAGGATGATAGAATAGGTCCTGAAATTTAGTATTATACCACCCAAGTTACCTTAAAAACTTAGGTTTTGGAAATATGGGTGATTAAATTAGTCGCTATGCGATGTGCGGACAACGATTTGTCTAGTTATGACATGAAATATAATAATAAATACGGAGGTGTGCCAACATTACGTACACGTAGGGTGATAGAATAGGACCAGAACTTCTGTATTATACCACCCAAGTTACCGTAAAAACTTAGGTTTTGGAAAAATGGCTGATTAAAGTAGTCGCATTGAGATGTGCGGACAGAGATTTGTCGAAGTTTGACACGAAATATAAAAAAAATACGGAGGTGTGCCAGCATGACGTACACGTAGGGTGATGAAATAGGACCAGAACTTCTGTATTATACCACCCAAGTTACCGTAAAAACTAAGGTTTTGGAAATATGGCTGATTAAAGTAGTCGCATTGAGATGTGCGGACAGCGATTTGTCAAAGTATGACATGAAAAATAAAATAAATACGGAAGTGTGCCAACATGACGTACACATAGGATGATAGAATAGGTCCTGAAAGTTAGTATTATACTACCCAAGTTACCTTAAAAACTTAGGTTTTGGAAATATGGGTGATTAAATTAGTCGCTATGCGATGTGCGGACAACGATTTGTCTAAGTTTGACATGAAATATAAAAATAAATACGGAATCGTGGATACATGACGTACACATAGGGTGATAGAATAGGACCGGAACTTCTGTATTATACCACCCAAGTTACCGTAAAAACTTAGGTTTTGGAAATATGGCTGATTAAAGTAGTCGCATTGAGATGTGCGGACAGCGATTTGTCAAAGTATGACATGAAAAATAAAATAAATACGGAAGTGTGCCAACATGACGTACACATAGGATGATAGAATAGGTCCTGAAATTTAGTATTATACCACCCAAGTTACCTTAAAAACTTAGGTTTTGGAAATATGGGTGATTAAATTAGTCGCTATGCGATGTGCGGACAACGATTTGTCTAAGTATGACATGAAATATAATAATAAATACGGAAGTGTGCCAACATTACGTACATATAGGGTGATAGAATAGGACCAGAATTTCTGTATTATACCACCCAAGTTACCGTAAAAACTTAGGTTTTGGAAATATGGCTGATTAAATTAGTCACTATGCGATGTGCGGACAGAGATTTGTCGAAGTTTGACACGAAATATAAAAAAAATACGGAGGTGTGCCAACATGACGTACACATAGGATGATAGAATACGTCCAGAACTTTAGTACTATACCACCCAAGTTACCTTAAAAACTTAGGTTTTGGAAATATGGGTGATTAAATTAGTCGCTATGCGATGTGCGGACAACGATTTGTCTAAGTTTGACATGAATTATAAAAATAAATACGGAATTGTGGATATATGACGTACACATAGGGTGATAGAATAGGACCAGAACGTCTGTATTATACTACCCAAGTAACCGTAAAAACTTAGGTTTTGGAAATATGGCTGATTAAAGTAGTCGAATTGAGATGTGCGGACAACGATTTGTCTAAGTTTGTTATGAAATATAAAAATAAATACGGAATTTTGAATACATGACGTACACAT
This sequence comes from Flexamia atlantica, assembly GCA_035578135.1. Lineage (NCBI taxonomy): Eukaryota > Metazoa > Arthropoda > Insecta > Hemiptera > Cicadellidae > Flexamia > Flexamia atlantica. Next base: position 21,147 of record JAQJVK010000203.1, read on the forward strand.
AGGGTGATAGAATAGGATTAGAACTATATTATTATACCACTCAGGTTACCGTCAAAACTTAGGTTTTGGAAATACGGGTGATTAAAATAGTCGCTTTGGATGTGTGGACAGCGATCCACCTAAGTTTGACATAAAATATAAAATAAATACGGCAGTGTGTCAGCATGACGTACACGTAGGATGAAAGAATAGGACCAGAACTTTAGTACTATACCACCCAAGTTACCTTAAAAACTTAGGTTTTGGAAATATGGGTGATTAAATTAGTCGCTATGCGATGTGCGGACAACGATTTGTCTAAGTATGACATGAAATATAATGATAAATACGGAGGTGTGCCAACATTACGTACACGTAGGGTGATAGAATAGGACCAGAACTTCTGTATTATACCACCCAAGTTACCGTAAAAACTTAGGTTTTGGAAATATGGCTGATTAAAGTAGTCGAATTGAGATGTGCGGACTGAGATTTGTCAAAGTATGATATGAAAAATAAAATAAATACGGAAGTGTGCAACATGACGTACACATAGGATGATAGAATAGGTCCTGAAATTTAGTATTATACCACCCAAGTTACCTTAAAAACTTAGGTTTTGGAAATATGGGTGATTAAATTAGTCGCTATGCGATGTGCGGACAACGATTTGTCTAAGTTTGACATGAAATATAAAAATAAATACGGAATTGTGGATACATGACGTACACATAGGGTGATAGAATAGGACCAGAACTTCTGTATTATACCACCCAAGTTACCGTAAAAACTTAGGTTTTGGAAATATGGCTGATTAGAGTAGTCGCATTGAGATGTGCGGACAGAGATTTGTCGAAGTTTGACACGAAATATAAAAAAAATACGGAGGTGTGCCAACATTACGTACACGTAGGGTTATAGAATAGGACCAGAACTTCTGTATTATACCACCCAAGTTACCGTAAAAACTTAGGTTTTGGAAATATGGGTGATTAAATTAGTCGCTATGCGATGTGCGGACAACGATTTGTCTAAGTATGACATGAAATATAATAATAAATACGGAAGTGTGCCAACATTACGTACATATTGGGTGATAGAATAGGACCAGAACTTCTGTATTATACCACCCAAGTTACCGTAAAAACTTAGGTTTTGGAAATATGGCTGATTAAATTAGTCACTATGCGATGTGCGGACAGAGATTTGTCGAAGTTTGACACGAAGAATAAAAAAAATACGGAGGTGTGCCAACATGACGTACACATAGGATGATAGAATAGGTCCAGAACTTTAGTACTATACCACCCAAGGTACCTTAAAAACTTAGGTTTTGGAAATACGGGTGATTAAAATAGTCGCTTTGGATGTGTGGACAGTGATCCACCTAAGTTTGACATAAAATATAAAATAAATACGGCAGTGTGTCAGCATGACGTACACGTAGGGTGATGAAATAGGACCAGAACTTCTGTATTATACCACCCAAGTTACCGTAAAAACTTAGGTTTTGGAAATATGGCTGATTAAAGTAGTCGCATTGAGATGTGCGGACAGCGATTTGTCAAAGTATGACATGAAAATTAAAATAAATACGGAAGTGTGCCAACATGAGAACATATAGGATGATAGAATAGGTCCTGAAATTTAGTATTATACCACCCAAGTTACCTTAAAAACTTAGGTTTTGGAAATATGGGTGATTAAATTAGTCGCTATGCGATGTGCGGACAACGATTTGTCTAAGTTTGACATGAAATATAAAAATAAATACGGAATTGTGGATACATGACGTACACATAGGGTGATAGAATAGGACCAGAACTTCTAAATTATACCACCCTAGTTACCGTAAAAACTTAGGCTTTGGAAATATGGGTGATTAAATTAGTCGCTATGCGATGTGCGGACAACGATTTGTCTAAGTTTGACATGAAATATAAAAATAAATACGGAATTGTGGATACATGACGTACACGTAGGGTGATAGAATAGGACCAGAACTTCTGTATTGTACCACCCAAGTTACCGTAAAAACTTAGGTTTTGGAAATATGGCTGATTAAAGTAGTCGCATTGAGATGTGCGGACAGCGATTTGTCAAAGTATGACATGAAAAATAAAATAAATACGGAAGTGTGCCAACATGACGTACACATAGGATGATAGAATAGGTCCTGAAATTTAGTATTATACCACCCAAGTTACCTTAAAAACTTAGGTTTTGGAAATATGGGTGATTAAATTAGTCGCTATGCGATGTGCGGACAACGATTTGTCTAAGTATGACATGAAATATAATAATAAATACGGAAGTGTGCCAACATTACGTACATATAGGGTGATAGAATAGGACCAGAACTTCTGTATTATACCACCCAAGTTACCGTAAAAACTTAGGTTTTGGAAATATGGCTGATTAAATTAGTCACTATGCGATGTGCGGACAGAGATTTGTCGAAGTTTGACATGAAATATAAAAATAAATACGGAATTGTGGATACATGACGTACACATAGGGTGATAGAATAGGACCAGAACTTCTAAATTATACCACCCAAGTTACCGTAAAAACTTAGGCTTTGGAAATATGGGTGATTAAATTAGTCGCTATGCGATGTGCGGACAACGATTTGTCTAAGTTTGACATGAAATATAAAAATAAATACGGAATTGTGGATACATGACGTACACGTAGGGTGATAGAATAGGACCAGAACTTCTGTATTGTACCACCCAAGTAACCGTAAAAACTTAGGCTTTGGAAATATGGGTGATTAAATTAGTCGCTATGCGATGTGCGGACAACGATTCGTCTAAGTTTGACATGAAATATAAAAATAAATACGGAGGTGTGCCAACATTACGTACACATAGGGTGATAGAATAGGACCAGAACTTCTGTATTATACCACCCTAATAACCGTAAAAACTTAGGTTTTGGAAATATGGCTGATTAAAGTAGTCGCATTGAGATGTGCGGACAGCGATTTGTCAAAGTATGACATGAAAAATAAAATAAATACGGAAGTGTGCCAACATGACGTACACATAGGATGATAGAATAGGTCCTGAAATTTAGTATTATACCACCCAAGTTACCTTTAAAACTTAGGTTTTGGAAATATGGGTGATTAAATTAGTCGCTATGCGATGTGCGGACAACGATTTGTCTAGTTATGACATGAAATATAATAATAAATACGGAGGTGTGCCAACATTACGTACAAGTAGGGTGATAGAATAGGACCAGAACTTCTGTATTATACCACCCAAGTTACCGTAAAAACTTAGGTTTTGGAAAAATGGCTGATTAAAGTAGTCGCATTGAGATGTGCGGACAGAGATTTGTCGAAGTTTGACACGAAATATTAAAAAAATACGGAGGTGTGCCAGCATGACGTACACGTAGGGTGATGAAATAGGACCAGAACTTCTGTATTATACCACCCAAGTTACCGTAAAAACTTAGGTTTTGGAAATATGGCTGATTAAAGTAGTCGCATTGAGATGTGCGGACAGCGATTTGTCAAAGTATGACATGAAAAATAAAATAAATACGGAAGTGTGCCAACATGACGTACACATAGGATGATAGAATAGGTCCTGAAATTTAGTATTATACTACCCAAGTTACCTTAAAAACTTAGGTTTTGGAAATATGGGTGATTAAATTAGTCGCTATGCGATGTGCGGACAACGATTTGTCTAAGTTTGACATGAAATATAAAAATAAATACGGAATCGTGGATACATGACGTACACATAGGGTGATAGAATAGGACCAGAACTTCTGTATTATACCACCCAAGTTACCGTAAAAACTTAGGTTTTGGAAATATGGCTGATTAAAGTAGTCGCATTGAGATGTGCGGACAGCGATTTGTCAAAGTATGACATGAAAAATAAAATAAATACGGAAGTGTGCCAACATGACGTACACATAGGATGATAGAATAGGTCCTGAAATTTAGTATTATACCACCCAAGTTACCTTAAAAACTTAGGTTTTGGAAATATGGGTGATTAAATTAGTCGCTATGCGATGTGCGGACAACGATTTGTCTAAGTTTGACATGAAATATAAAAATAAATACGGAATTGTGGATACATGACGTACACATAGGGTGATAGAATAGGACCAGAACTTCTAAATTATACCACCCTAGTTACCGTAAAAACTTAGGCTTTGGAAATATGGGTGATTAAATTAGTCGCTATGCGATGTGCGGACAACGATTTGTCTAAGTTTGACATGAAATATAAAAATAAATACGGAATTGTGGATACATGACGTACACGTAGGGTGATAGAATAGGACCAGAACTTCTGTATTGTACCACCCAAGTTACCGTAAAAACTTAGGTTTTGGAAATATGGCTGATTAAAGTAGTCGCATTGAGATGTGCGGACAGCGATTTGTCAAAGTATGACATGAAAAATAAAATAAATACGGAAGTGTGCCAACATGACGTACACATAGGATGATAGAATAGGTCCTGAAATTTAGTATTATACCACCCAAGTTACCTTAAAAACTTAGGTTTTGGAAATATGGGTGATTAAATTAGTCGCTATGCGATGTGCGGACAACGATTTGTCTAAGTATGACATGAAATATAATAATAAATACGGAAGTGTGCCAACATTACGTACATATAGGGTGATAGAATAGGACCAGAACTTCTGTATTATACCACCCAAGTTACCGTAAAAACTTAGGTTTTGGAAATATGGCTGATTAAATTAGTCACTATGCGATGTGCGGACAGAGATTTGTCGAAGTTTGACATGAAATATAAAAATAAATACGGAATTGTGGATACATGACGTACACATAGGGTGATAGAATAGGACCAGAACTTCTAAATTATACCACCCAAGTTACCGTAAAAACTTAGGCTTTGGAAATATGGGTGATTAAATTAGTCGCTATGCGATGTGCGGACAACGATTTGTCTAAGTTTGACATGAAATATAAAAATAAATACGGAATTGTGGATACATGACGTACACGTAGGGTGATAGAATAGGACCAGAACTTCTGTATTGTACCACCCAAGTAACCGTAAAAACTTAGGCTTTGGAAATATGGGTGATTAAATTAGTCGCTATGCGATGTGCGGACAACGATTCGTCTAAGTTTGACATGAAATATAAAAATAAATACGGAGGTGTGCCAACATTACGTACACATAGGGTGATAGAATAGGACCAGAACTTCTGTATTATACCACCCTAATAACCGTAAAAACTTAGGTTTTGGAAATATGGCTGATTAAAGTAGTCGCATTGAGATGTGCGGACAGCGATTTGTCAAAGTATGACATGAAAAATAAAATAAATACGGAAGTGTGCCAACATGACGTACACATAGGATGATAGAATAGGTCCTGAAATTTAGTATTATACCACCCAAGTTACCTTTAAAACTTAGGTTTTGGAAATATGGGTGATTAAATTAGTCGCTATGCGATGTGCGGACAACGATTTGTCTAGTTAGACATGAAATATAATAATAAATACGGAGGTGTGCCAACATTACGTACACGTAGGGTGATAGAATAGGACCAGAACTTCTGTATTATACCACCCAAGTTACCGTAAAAACTTAGGTTTTGGAAAAATGGCTGATTAAAGTAGTCGCATTGAGATGTGCGGACAGAGATTTGTCGAAGTTTGACACGAAATATTAAAAAAATACGGAGGTGTGCCAGCATGACGTACACGTAGGGTGATGAAATAGGACCAGAACTTCTGTATTATACCACCCAAGTTACCGTAAAAACTTAGGTTTTGGAAATATGGCTGATTAAAGTAGTCGCATTGAGATGTGCGGACAGCGATTTGTCAAAGTATGACATGAAAAATAAAATAAATACGGAAGTGTGCCAACATGACGTACACATAGGATGATAGAATAGGTCCTGAAATTTAGTATTATACTACCCAAGTTACCTTAAAAACTTAGGTTTTGGAAATATGGGTGATTAAATTAGTCGCTATGCGATGTGCGGACAACGATTTGTCTAAGTTTGACATGAAATATAAAAATAAATACGGAATCGTGGATACATGACGTACACATAGGGTGATAGAATAGGACCAGAACTTCTGTATTATACCACCCAAGTTACCGTAAAAACTTAGGTTTTGGAAATATGGCAGATTAAAGTAGTCGCATTGAGATGTGCGGACAGCGATTTGTCAAAGTATGACATGAAAAATAAAATAAATACGGAAGTGTGCCAACATGACGTACACATAGGATGATAGAATAGGTCCTGAAATTTAGTATTATACCACCCAAGTTACCTTAAAAACTTAGGTTTTGGAAATATGGGTGATTAAATTAGTCGCTATGCGATGTGCGGACAACGATTTGTCTAAGTATGACATGAAATATAATAATAAATACGGAAGTGTGCCAACATTACGTACATATAGGGTGATAGAATAGGACCAGAATTTCTGTATTATACCACCCAAGTTACCGTAAAAACTTAGGTTTTGGAAATATGGCTGATTAAATTAGTCACTATGCGATGTGCGGACAGAGATTTGTCGAAGTTTGACACGAAATATAAAAAAAATACGGAGGTGTGCCAACATGACGTACACATAGGATGATAGAATACGTCCAGAACTTTAGTACTATACCACCCAAGTTACCTTAAAAACTTAGGTTTTGGAAATATGGGTGATTAAATTAGTCGCTATGCGATGTGCGGACAACGATTTGTCTAAGTTTGACATGAATTATAAAAATAAATACGGAATTGTGGATACATGACGTACACATAGGGTGATAGAATAGGACCAGAACGTCTGTATTATACTACCCAAGTAACCGTAAAAACTTAGGTTTTGGAAATATGGCTGATTAAAGTAGTCGCATTGAGATGTGCGGACAACGATTTGTCTAAGTTTGACATGAAATATAAAAATAAATACAGAATTTTGGATACATTGTAATGTAATAAAATATTGCCCAAAACTAAATTACCGACTATGTCTTACTAAATAACTCATCTATGAAACTCTGGGGCACAGATGTCAATATTAAAATATAACTGGGCTATAAACAAGTTATTTAAAGCAAATGTTACTGAAGTGCACAGTTAAACTCACTTGTATAAATATTATGGTATTTATTAAAATACTATTCAGCCGTAGGAAACGGCAAAATAATGCCTAATAAATAATCTAGACAAGTATTTTGCAACGACGTGAACAGCAGAGTTCCGACGGTGACCGCTAGTAGCGCCTCGACTACGCTCCGCCCACCGAAGCTCCCCACCCCCGAAGGCAGCACTGGGAAGTGAAGATCGGCGACGCAGGTCAGTCGGGCCACAGCGGCCCATCCCGCCGCCACGGCGCGTTGAGCCGGCGGCAACCTCCCCTCCCCTCCCCTGACCACCGCAGAGGCATGTTGCGCCCTCGGCGGTCAGTCCGTCCCCGGCCACCGCAGAGGCAAGCTGCGCCCTCGGTGTCCGGGTCCCCTTCCCCTTCCCTGACCACCGCAGAGGCATGTTGCGCCCTCGGCGGTCAGTCTGCCCCCGGCCACCGCAGAGGCAAGCTGCGCCCTCGGTGACCGGGTCCCGTGTCCCCTCCCCTGACCTCCGCAGAGGCATGTTGCGCCCTCGGCGGTCAGTCTGCCCCCGGCCACCGCAGAGGCAAGCTGCGCCCTCGGTGACCGGGTCCCGTATCCCCTCCCCTGACCTCCGCAGAGGCATGTTGCGCCCTCGGCGGTCAGTCTGCCCCCGGCCACCGCAGAGGCAAGCTGCGCCCTCGGTGACCGGGTCCCGTATCCCCTCCCCTGACCACCGCAGAGGCATGTTGCGCCCTCGGCGGTCAGTCTGCCCCCGGCCACCGCAGAGGCAAGCTGCGCCCTCGGTGACCGGGTCCCGTATCCCCTCCCCTGACCACCGCAGAGGCATGTTGCGCCCTCGGCGGTCAGTCTGTCCCCGGCCACCGCAGAGGCAAGCTGCGCCCTCGGTGACCGGGTCCCGTGTCCCCTCCCCTGACCTCCGCAGAGGCATGTTGCGCCCTCGGCGGTCAGTCTGCCCCCGGCCACCGCAGAGGCAAGCTGCGCCCTCGGTGACCGGGTCCCGTATCCCCTCCCCTGACCACCGCAGAGGCATGTTGCGCCCTCGGCGGTCAGTCTGCCCCCGGCCACCGCAGAGGCAAGCTGCGCCCTCGGTGACCGGGTCCCGTATCCCCTCCCCTGACCACCGCAGAGGCATGTTGCGCCCTCGGCGGTCAGTCTGCCCCCGGCCACCGCAGGGGCAAGCTGCGCCCTCGGTGACCGGGTCCCGTATCCCCTCCCCTGACCACCGCAGAGGCATGTTGCGCCCTCGGCGGTCAGTCTGCCCCCGGCCACCGCAGAGGCAAGCTGCGCCCTCGGTGACCGGGTCCCGTATCCCCTCCCTGACCACCGCAGAGGCATGTTGCGCCCTCGGCGGTCAGTCTGCCCCCGGCCACCGCAGAGGCAAGCTGCGCCCTCGGTGACCGGGTCCCGTATCCCCTCCCCTGACCACCGCAGAGGCATGTTGCGCCCTCGGCGGTCAGTCTGCCCCCGGCCACCGCAGAGGCAAGCTGCGCCCTCGGTGACCGGGTCCCGTATCCCCTCCCCTGACCACCGCAGAGGCATGTTGCGCCCTCGGCGGTCAGTCTGTCCCCGGCCACCGCAGAGGCAAGCTGCGCCCTCGGTGACCGGGTCCCGTGTCCCCTCCCCTGACCTCCGCAGAGGCATGTTGCGCCCTCGGCGGTCAGTCTGCCCCCGGCCACCGCAGAGGCAAGCTGCGCCCTCGGTGACCGGGTCCCGTATCCCCTCCCCTGACCACCGCAGAGGCATGTTGCGCCCTCGGCGGTCAGTCTGCCCCCGGCCACCGCAGAGGCAAGCTGCGCCCTCGGTGACCGGGTCCCGTATCCCCTCCCCTGACCACCGCAGAGGCATGTTGCGCCCTCGGCGGTCAGTCTGCCCCCGGCCACCGCAGAGGCAAGCTGCGCCCTCGGTGACCGGGTCCCGTATCCCCTCCCCTGACCACCGCAGAGGCATGTTGCGCCCTCGGCGGTCAGTCTGCCCCCGGCCACCGCAGAGGCAAGCTGCGCCCTCGGTGACCGGGTCCCGTATCCCCTCCCTGACCACCGCAGAGGCATGTTGCGCCCTCGGCGGTCAGTCTGCCCCCGGCCACCGCAGAGGCAAGCTGCGCCCTCGGTGACCGGGTCCCGTGTCCCCTCCCCTGACCTCCGCAGAGGCATGTTGCGCCCTCGGCGGTCAGTCTGCCCCCGGCCACCGCAGAGGCAAGCTGCGCCCTCGGTGACCGGGTCCCGTATCCCCTCCCCTGACCACCGCAGAGGCATGTTGCGCCCTCGGCGGTCAGTCTGCCCCCGGCCACCGCAGAGGCAAGCTGCGCCCTCGGTGACCGGGTCCCGTATCCCCTCCCCTGACCACCGCAGAGGCATGTTGCGCCCTCGGCGGTCAGTCTGCCCCCGGCCACCGCAGAGGCAAGCTGCGCCCTCGGTGACCGGGTCCCGTATCCCCTCCCCTGACCACCGCAGAGGCATGTTGCGCCCTCGGCGGTCAGTCTGCCCCCGGCCACCGCAGAGGCAAGCTGCGCCCTCGGTGACCGGGTCCCGTATCCCCTCCCTGACCACCGCAGAGGCATGTTGCGCCCTCGGCGGTCAGTCTGCCCCCGGCCACCGCAGAGGCAAGCTGCGCCCTCGGTGACCGGGTCCCGTATCCCCTCCCTGACCACCGCAGAGGCATGTTGCGCCCTCGGCGGTCAGTCTGCCCCCGGCCACCGCAGAGGCAAGCTGCGCCCTCGGTGACCGGGTCCCGTATCCCCTCCCCTGACCACCGCAGAGGCATGTTGCGCCCTCGGCGGTCAGTCTGCCCCCGGCCACCGCAGAGGCAAGCTGCGCCCTCGGTGACCGGGTCCCGTATCCCCTCCCCTGACCACCGCAGAGGCATGTTGCGCCCTCGGCGGTCAGTCCGTCCTCGGCCACCGCAGAGGCAAGCTGCGCCCTCGGTGACCGGGTCCCGTATCCCCTCCCCTGACCTCCGCAGAGGCATGTTGCGCCCTCGGCGGTCAGTCTGCCCCCGGCCACCGCAGAGGCAAGCTGCGCCCTCGGTGACCGGGTCCCGTATCCCCTCCCCTGACCACCGCAGAGGCATGTTGCGCCCTCGGCGGTCAGTCTGCCCCCGGCCACCGCAGAGGCAAGCTGCGCCCTCGGTGACCGGGTCCCGTATCCCCTCCCCTGACCACCGCAGAGGCATGTTGCGCCCTCGGCGGTCAGTCTGCCCCCGGCCACCGCAGAGGCAAGCTGCGCCCTCGGTGACCGGGCCCCGTACCCCTCCCCTGACCACCGCAGAGGCATGTTGCGCCCTCGGAGGTCAGTCTGACCCCGGCCACCGCAGAGGCAAGGTGCGCCCTCGGTGACCGGATCCCGTGCCCCATCCCTGATCACCACAGAGGCGGGTTGAGCCCTCGGTGACCCCCCCCCTCTCCTTTTCCCTAAGACCCGGGAGCCTGCTCCTTTCCCCCCACTCCAGTACCGGATAAGCCGGTCTGACTCGAAGGACTCATTCCTCACTCGACTGTCCTGGAGAAAAGTCCTAGCAACCATGTCCAGAGCCTCCCCTCCGACCGACTGCAGTGGCGCGCTGAGCCCTCAGCGATCAGACCTATCCTTGACTGTCTGCAGCGATGCGTTGAATCCTCAGCAGTCGGAATCCTTCCAAACCCTCCGCAGTGGCGAGTTGAACCCTCGGAGTCCCGCCAGCATCAGGTCCCTAGAGAGAGGTTTAGAACCCCAAGAGGCTGGGGCAATTCCTTCCTTTTCCGTTGACGGCAGAGGCGGGTTGAGCCCTCGGTCAACTATCCGATCCCTTTCTCCTCACCCTAGCGTACAGGACTTCGTTCCCCCGTACCCGTACCGTCCTAGGAGCACTCCTTCTCGTGTTAGGCTCTCCCAGGAGTCCGACTGCCCGTCTGAAACCTGCCCCTATTCCCTCCACTGTCACAGAGGCGCGGTGAGCCCTTGGCAATTCCCCTGTGGTACCACTGTCTATGGCTGTGGATCCCCTTCTCCCGCACCTGTATGGGGGTATCCCTATCCCCCTCCGTTAACCCCTCCGATTCCGTATATTTATCCCCACCATTGTATATGTGGGTATAAATCAAGGTCTCGCTGTTGCAGCCGCCAGTCGAGATCTACCGGTGAACCAAGTTGGTCCACCTCCGCATCCGTACGAGCTAGCTCATCCGTTAGATCCAGTGGATCATCCGTCCGTATTCCCCGTCAGCAACCGGGGAGCAGCGCCGTCGACGCCAGTCCGCGCCATCACCGAGACCTCCTGTGATCAGCTTCGGCCCAGGAGATCGCCCGACCCCCACACCGAACTAAGAGTCTTCGGACACCAGTGAATAACTCGTGTTAAAGAAGTCCTAGCCGCAATAGTGGGTGGTGATAGACACTAGTAAGAGTGTGAACCTTAGTGAGTAAAGCCAGTGTGAACTTTTCTTTTGTTCAATAAATTTTCAGTCTCTGTGAGAAAACGTTTATTTTTGAAACCTGGGTAGACGCCCCTTACAAAAAGTCTAATAAGGGTAAAATAACCTTACATTTTTGGCGCCCGAACAGGGACAGTGAGTTTAACCGTGAAAAAAGGAAAAAGTCTAGGACAGTGAAAAAGTGCACCAGAATAAAGATGTCAGACGACGAATCCGATACCGCCAGCGTCAGCAGTTTCACCATCAGGGCTAAGGCGGAGCCCAGGACTTCATGGATCTACACCCTCAAGAAGGCCGAACTTGCAGAGGAACTTCAGAAGTTTGGACTACCCGCCAAAATGAAGGTACGAGAGATGCGGAGACTCCTCACGAACTTCATTAAAGGGAACTACAAACCAACGTCAGAAGCCGTGGATCCACCAGAAACCCTGACGGTGACAAATCCGGCCACTTCAGCCCAGACACCGCAGCCCTTGCCAGCCTCCGGCCTCGTAACCGTAAGTCAAACCACACCTGAACCAGTTTCAATTTGCAACACTGTTAGGAAATGGAACCTCTTTTTCGATGGTGACAAAGATGTCATGCTGTTTTTAGAAAGATTAAACGAACTTAAAGACGCTTATAGTATTTCTCAGAATAAACTTTTGTACGCCCTGCCGGAACTATTTAAAGGAAAGGCCCTACTTTGGTACCGTAACAATAAATGTCGTTGGAACACTTGGGAAGGTTTCCTTCAATGTTTCGAAAGTCAGTTCTTACCCAGAAGGTTTCGGGAGAAATTAGAATTGGAAATACAAGGTAGGACTCAGGGTCCTAATGAATCTTTCAAAGACTACGTCATTAGCCTCCAAACCTTGATGCGCCGTCACGGCAAATTTACGGAAGAACAACAATTCAATCGGATTTTCGAAAACATGCTACCGGAGTATAAACTTTACGGACTCAGAAACAACATAACTAAATTGTCTGATCTATTATTGGCTGCTAGCGACTACGAAGTAGTTAAACAAAGTATGCAAGATTACAAACCCCCGAAAAATGCCGCTCAAGCCGTTTATCCAGATACCGCGTACAACAGCCGTAATTCCGTACAAGACAACTCCCCGAAACCGAGGAAATCCCTAAACTCCACGCCTTCCAGACAAGTGCAATGTTGGAACTGTGATCAATACGGCCACGTTGCCAGTGACTGCCGGAAGCCAAAAATAATCAGATGTCGTTTTTGCAAACAAATGGGGAAAACTATGACATGTGGATGCCAGGGCGCGGTAAACTACCGGGGGTCTTGGAGGAAAGCGGAGACTCCAACACCTGTGAACAAACCATAGACACTCCGCTGTTACCCGCCACCGCACCCAGTAACCCAGACTCATCCGCAAGCAACAAAAATAAAGATCCCAGATTATACTTGATAATTCGCATATTTGACGAGGACATACCTTGTCTTTTGGACACTGGCGCCGTTAAATCATACATTAGTAAAAAGTTCGCTAACAAGTGTTTGTCTTTTGGCATACGGCCTGCCACGCTGAGTCATAGCCGAGCCCGGCTAGCAGACGGAAGTTTGGTACCGATAACACAGGAATTTACCTTAACAGGGGATATAAAAGGAAGACCCCACAGCTTTAAAGCTTCGGTTTTACCCGGTTTAACAGTAGATATCCTAATTGGACTTGAAGATATGAAAAAGTGGAAAATAAATGTTGATTTTTCAGCCGTAGAAGTTAAGCTAGGAGATATGGCAATACCAAACGATCCGATTTATAGCCTTAGAGCAATCACGGACTCAGAGAGCAAGGTGTTAGAGGCTTTCTTAGAAAGAGAGTTGCCCAAGTTTGACAAAGTTCCCGGCCGAACCCATCTAATTGAACATGTCCTCCGTCTCAAACCGAACGTACAGCCAGTCAAACACCGTTACTTCCCTAGGAACCCAGCAATGCAAAACATAATTAACGCCGAGGTAGACAGGATGTTGGAGGATGGTGTCATCGAGCCTTCGAACAGCCCCTGGAGTTCCCCAGTTGTACTCGTGAAGAAGCCGTCAGGAAAATACCGGTTCTGTGTGAATTTGAAAGCAGTAAATGACGCCACCATTAAGGACGCCTATCCTCTTCCACAAGTAAACGCCATCCTAGACCAGCTGAGAAACGCAAATTATATATCCACAATCGATCTTAAGGACGGTTACTGGCAGGTACCCCTGCAAGAAGAAAGCCGTTATTTAACCGCGTTTACTGCCCCGGGTCGTGGTCTTTACTGCTTCCGCGTTATGCCCTTTGGACTTCACTCCGCTGCAGCCACTTTTCAACGCCTCCTTGATCGCGTCATTGGACCCGAACTTGAACATCGAGCGTTCGCATACTTAGACGACGTTATAATTTTGGGAAAAACCATGGAAGAACACCTACAAAATTTAAAGGAAGTTCTCTACAGATTACGCGAAGCTGGACTTAAGATCAACAAGGAGAAGTGTAAGTTTGGACAGACCGAGATAAAATATCTTGGACACATCGTAAATAGACAGGGCATCCAGACCGACCCCGAGAAGATAGAAGCCATCACGAAATATCCCCGGCCGTCCTCAGTAAAGGAAGTTCGCAGCTTTCTAGGTATGGCCTCCTGGTATAAGAGGTTTGTTCCAGAATTTTCCAAAATAGTCAAACCCCTTACTCAGTTATTAAAGAAAGACTTTAGATGGCGATGGACCGAAAGAGAAGAGGAAACTTTCAACAAAGTTAAACAATTTCTCACCTCCGCGCCCGTCTTAACCTGTCCAGACTTCGAAAGGCAGTTCTACGTCCAAACCGACGCCTCAGACTACGGGTTGGGAGCTACCCTCTTTCAACGGTACGGTAAGGATGAAAAGGTAATCTCCTACGCCAGCAGAACCCTCAACGACAACGAGGTAAAGTACTCGACCATCGAAAAGGAGTGCCTGGCAGTTTTGTACGCATTAAGAAAGTTCAAACCGTATATAGAGGGTTACCACGTCATTGTGATGTCCGATCATCAAGCTTTGAAATGGCTCAACTCTATGAAAAATCCTTCGGGCAGAATCGCTCGTTGGGTTCTCGAACTCCAACAATTTGGCTATGAAGTCCAATATGTTAAGGGTTCGATGAACCGGGTCGCCGACGCATTATCCCGACACCCAATCCCCGAAACCGACACCTACGACTGTCAGAACGTCACCCCCGTAGAAGAAGTCACCCCATCAGAAAATTGGTATACAAAGAGATTAAGGGAGACGGAGAGAAACCCCGAAAAGGACACTCGTTATAAGATTGTAGACGGGAGACTTTACCGACACGTGTGGAACAACGTGGGTAAGAACAATGAAACCACGACCTCTCCATGGAAATTATGTGTTCCCCCACAGGATAAACCTGATATTCTGCACGAGAACCATGACATACCCTCGGCCGGACACCTGGGAATCGCTAAAACATTCGACCGTATTGCAAAATTATATTACTGGCCCAGAATGTTCCGGGATGTATCCCATTATGTAAGAAACTGTGAATCCTGTACCAGGTTCAAATACCCGCAGCATAAGCCTTACGGAGAAATGCAGTACCGCAGTAACACCGACCCATGGGCTACCGTCAGTACTGATTTAATTGGTCCTTTCCCCCGCTCAACCAAAGGCAACACGTACCTACTAATGTTCCAGGACTACTTCTCGAAATGGGTAGAGTGTGTACCTCTTAGAAGTGCGACCGCAGCCTCGGTCACCCAAGCCTTTAAAGAACGAGTACTATACAGGTATGGAACGCCTAGGGTCCTAATCTCGGATAATGGCCCACAGTTTGCAAATAAACTATTCACCAAATTAGCAGAAGATTTCAGAATCTTCCACCGGTTCACACCACCTTACACCCCACAGGCGAATCCCGTGGAAAGAGCCAATAAAGTTATTGAGACTATGATAGCACAGTACGTAGGACCCGACCAGAAAAAGTGGGACGTTTATATCCCCGAAATGATGTTCGCCATGAATACAAGTGTTCATTCATCAACCGGCTACTCTCCCGCCTATCTAAATTACGGCCGAGAATTGAGGAACTGGGAAACCATCGCACCCGACCTGAAGTCCCCCGAAGAAGATGACGACGGCCCACAGTCTCGCCATGAAGCCTTAAAGGAAATTATTCGTCTGGCAAGGATCAACTTACAGAAAGCACATGATGTACAACGCCATCACTATAACTTAAGACGTAGGCCTCTGCAATTAAACCCAGGGATGGTCGTTTACTGTCGTGAAAGACCGCTATCATCAGCCGCCAACGCCATCAATGCGAAATTGTTGCCCAAATATTCAGGCCCGTATACGGTATCTCGAGTGTTATCGCCCGTTACCGCTCTTATCCAGAAGAATGGGAAACCCTACATCGTACACGTCAAGGATATGAAGACCGGCGATCCGTTCCAGGTAGATTAGATAAGAAGCCGATAAGGTTTCGTTATCAGGATTGAACAGGACCAAAGGTAACCAGGTTAAAAATTGTACTTTAATTATTCAGTCTGAGCCCGGTTCTCGATCAGTCAACATGTCCTGTACCCCCGAGGATCTCCACGCGCTGGAAACAGGAGAGAAGGTGAACGACCGAGTGATAAATTCATACTTATACCTAATACAGCAAAGGAGCTTGGAATCCCACCTGCCTAATGTCTACTGCTTCAATTCTCATTTTATGGAAGCTCTGATGAAGAGAGGATACACCAGCGTGAGTAAATGGACTAAAAAGAAAGACATTTTTAGATTCGATATTATAGTGATCCCCTACTTCGAGGAAGTCGTTGCCCACTGGGTTGTGTTCATACTGGACATGCGGACAAAAACCTTGCACTGCTATGATAGCATACACCGAGATCAACAAGGAGCGGTGAAGTCAATCTTGGACTATCTAAGCGCCGAGGCGTACAATAAGAAGAAAGCAATCTTCCATCAACGTAAATGGCTGACCAGGGAGAAACATGGACCAAAGCAGTATACCAAGACCGATTGTGGTATTTTTGCCTGCTTAACGGCGGAGGCCTACGCCGTTGACAGGCGGATCTCGTTCACCCAAACAGATGTTAAGAGACTGCGTTTGGTAATGGCACAAGAACTGAGAGTCGGTAAGATTTTGGACCATTCTCCTCCCCGACCCCAAATCGCAGGGGTACACATCCCCCCGCCCAACGGTCAAGACCTAACCATCAAGAGGAGTTCTTCTCCCCTCCTCACCGCCCTCGACCAACCAGGGCCATCACGTGACCAGTCCCCTCCCCCAGCGAAGAAGCCCTGGGTAAAAAAGGACACACCACCCCCAGAGGGGTTCATTCTAACCGATACCGTCGATAGCTCCGAGTCAGAAGACACAATGAGTACCGCCTCCACGGACATAGAAGACTCCCACCCTGTGATGACGCTCTACAGCGAAGCCGGTGACGCCATACAGCTAGAGCCCCCACCCACTGTTGATGAACTAGAAGCGGAGTGGGACCAAATCTCTCTTGATGGTCAAGACTTCTTAGACATTGCCTCTCCTTCTAGCCGAGACTTGGAGGAGTTGGACCTCGCCCAACTGACCCCGTCGCCTGTTCAAAGCGGCAAATCAGACGTTGAAATGACCGGTCTGTCAACGTCCAACCCAGCAGAAGCCGCTTCTACGGTGCTCCCGAGTCAGTCGCCCCCAACGCCTCTGGACCAGACCAACTCCGCCCCGTCGGACACCTCGGTAGCAGCGTCCACGTCTCCCACTCCGGAGGTCCTCCGAGCCAACCCTGAGGACCCAAACGCCTCTCCGAAACGGAAGAGAAAGCCGAGACAGCGGAAGTTCCGCCTTCGAACAGCTGAAGGCGTCGTAAGAGTTTATAAAGACACTCTTAGAAGTGATCATTAAATTGTGTTATTTGTAAATAATTTTATCTTAAGGAAGTGTTTTATTTACACCAGAGGTGTTCTTTTTGTTTATAATAAATCTCAGAGTGTTGTTTAAAAAAAAACCGGCTCTTCTTCTTTTTCTCTTCCCCAAAGTAAAAAGAGGGTGTAATGTAATAAAATATTGCCCAAAACTAAATTACCGACTATGTCTTACTAAATAACTCATCTATGAAACTCTGGGGCACAGATGTCAATATTAAAATATAACTGGGCTATAAACAAGTTATTTAAAGCAAATGTTACTGAAGTGCACAGTTAAACTCACTTGTATAAATATTATGGTATTTATTAAAATACTATTCAGCCGTAGGAAACGGCAAAATAATGCCTAATAAATAATCTAGACAAGTATTTTGCAACGACGTGAACAGCAGAGTTCCGACGGTGACCGCTAGTAGCGCCTCGACTACGCTCCGCCCACCGAAGCTCCCCACCCCCGTCGGCAGCACTGGGAAGTGAAGATCGGCGACGCAGGTCAGTCGGGCCACAGCGGCCCATCCCGCCGCCACGGCGCGTTGAGCCGGCGGCAACCTCCCCTCCCCTCCCCTGACCACCGCAGAGGCATGTTGCGCCCTCGGCGGTCAGTCCGTCCCCGGCCACCGCAGAGGCAAGCTGCGCCCTCGGTGTCCGGGTCCCCTTCCCCTTCCCTGACCACCGCAGAGGCATGTTGCGCCCTCGGCGGTCAGTCTGCCCCCGGCCACCGCAGAGGCAAGCTGCGCCCTCGGTGACCGGGTCCCGTGTCCCCTCCCCTGACCTCCGCAGAGGCATGTTGCGCCCTCGGCGGTCAGTCTGCCCCCGGCCACCGCAGAGGCAAGCTGCGCCCTCGGTGACCGGGTCCCGTATCCCCTCCCCTGACCTCCGCAGAGGCATGTTGCGCCCTCGGCGGTCAGTCTGCCCCCGGCCACCGCAGAGGCAAGCTGCGCCCTCGGTGACCGGGTCCCGTATCCCCTCCCCTGACCACCGCAGAGGCATGTTGCGCCCTCGGCGGTCAGTCTGCCCCCGGCCACCGCAGAGGCAAGCTGCGCCCTCGGTGACCGGGTCCCGTATCCCCTCCCCTGACCACCGCAGAGGCATGTTGCGCCCTCGGCGGTCAGTCTGTCCCCGGCCACCGCAGAGGCAAGCTGCGCCCTCGGTGACCGGGTCCCGTGTCCCCTCCCCTGACCTCCGCAGAGGCATGTTGCGCCCTCGGCGGTCAGTCTGCCCCCGGCCACCGCAGAGGCAAGCTGCGCCCTCGGTGACCGGGTCCCGTATCCCCTCCCCTGACCACCGCAGAGGCATGTTGCGCCCTCGGCGGTCAGTCTGCCCCCGGCCACCGCAGAGGCAAGCTGCGCCCTCGGTGACCGGGTCCCGTATCCCCTCCCCTGACCACCGCAGAGGCATGTTGCGCCCTCGGCGGTCAGTCTGCCCCCGGCCACCGCAGGGGCAAGCTGCGCCCTCGGTGACCGGGTCCCGTATCCCCTCCCCTGACCACCGCAGAGGCATGTTGCGCCCTCGGCGGTCAGTCTGCCCCCGGCCACCGCAGAGGCAAGCTGCGCCCTCGGTGACCGGGTCCCGTATCCCCTCCCTGACCACCGCAGAGGCATGTTGCGCCCTCGGCGGTCAGTCTGCCCCCGGCCACCGCAGAGGCAAGCTGCGCCCTCGGTGACCGGGTCCCGTATCCCCTCCCCTGACCACCGCAGAGGCATGTTGCGCCCTCGGCGGTCAGTCTGCCCCCGGCCAACGCAGAGGCAAGCTGCGCCCTCGGTGACCGGGTCCCGTATCCCCTCCCCTGACCACCGCAGAGGCATGTTGCGCCCTCGGCGGTCAGTCTGTCCCCGGCCACCGCAGAGGCAAGCTGCGCCCTCGGTGACCGGGTCCCGTGTCCCCTCCCCTGACCTCCGCAGAGGCATGTTGCGCCCTCGGCGGTCAGTCTGCCCCCGGCCACCGCAGAGGCAAGCTGCGCCCTCGGTGACCGGGTCCCGTATCCCCTCCCCTGACCACCGCAGAGGCATGTTGCGCCCTCGGCGGTCAGTCTGCCCCCGGCCACCGCAGAGGCAAGCTGCGCCCTCGGTGACCGGGTCCCGTATCCCCTCCCCTGACCACCGCAGAGGCATGTTGCGCCCTCGGCGGTCAGTCTGCCCCCGGCCACCGCAGAGGCAAGCTGCGCCCTCGGTGACCGGGTCCCGTATCCCCTCCCCTGACCACCGCAGAGGCATGTTGCGCCCTCGGCGGTCAGTCTGCCCCCGGCCACCGCAGAGGCAAGCTGCGCCCTCGGTGACCGGGTCCCGTATCCCCTCCCTGACCACCGCAGAGGCATGTTGCGCCCTCGGCGGTCAGTCTGCCCCCGGCCACCGCAGAGGCAAGCTGCGCCCTCGGTGACCGGGTCCCGTGTCCCCTCCCCTGACCTCCGCAGAGGCATGTTGCGCCCTCGGCGGTCAGTCTGCCCCCGGCCACCGCAGAGGCAAGCTGCGCCCTCGGTGACCGGGTCCCGTATCCCCTCCCCTGACCACCGCAGAGGCATGTTGCGCCCTCGGCGGTCAGTCTGCCCCCGGCCACCGCAGAGGCAAGCTGCGCCCTCGGTGACCGGGTCCCGTATCCCCTCCCCTGACCACCGCAGAGGCATGTTGCGCCCTCGGCGGTCAGTCTGCCCCCGGCCACCGCAGAGGCAAGCTGCGCCCTCGGTGACCGGGTCCCGTATCCCCTCCCCTGACCACCGCAGAGGCATGTTGCGCCCTCGGCGGTCAGTCTGCCCCCGGCCACCGCAGAGGCAAGCTGCGCCCTCGGTGACCGGGTCCCGTATCCCCTCCCTGACCACCGCAGAGGCATGTTGCGCCCTCGGCGGTCAGTCTGCCCCCGGCCACCGCAGAGGCAAGCTGCGCCCTCGGTGACCGGGTCCCGTATCCCCTCCCTGACCACCGCAGAGGCATGTTGCGCCCTCGGCGGTCAGTCTGCCCCCGGCCACCGCAGAGGCAAGCTGCGCCCTCGGTGACCGGGTCCCGTATCCCCTCCCCTGACCACCGCAGAGGCATGTTGCGCCCTCGGCGGTCAGTCTGCCCCCGGCCACCGCAGAGGCAAGCTGCGCCCTCGGTGACCGGGTCCCGTATCCCCTCCCCTGACCACCGCAGAGGCATGTTGCGCCCTCGGCGGTCAGTCCGTCCTCGGCCACCGCAGAGGCAAGCTGCGCCCTCGGTGACCGGGTCCCGTATCCCCTCCCCTGACCTCCGCAGAGGCATGTTGCGCCCTCGGCGGTCAGTCTGCCCCCGGCCACCGCAGAGGCAAGCTGCGCCCTCGGTGACCGGGTCCCGTATCCCCTCCCCTGACCACCGCAGAGGCATGTTGCGCCCTCGGCGGTCAGTCTGCCCCCGGCCACCGCAGAGGCAAGCTGCGCCCTCGGTGACCGGGTCCCGTATCCCCTCCCCTGACCACCGCAGAGGCATGTTGCGCCCTCGGCGGTCAGTCTGCCCCCGGCCACCGCAGAGGCAAGCTGCGCCCTCGGTGACCGGGCCCCGTACCCCTCCCCTGACCACCGCAGAGGCATGTTGCGCCCTCGGAGGTCAGTCTGACCCCGGCCACCGCAGAGGCAAGGTGCGCCCTCGGTGACCGGATCCCGTGCCCCATCCCTGATCACCACAGAGGCGGGTTGAGCCCTCGGTGACCCCCCCCTCTCCTTTTCCCTAAGACCCGGGAGCCTGCTCCTTTCCCCCCACTCCAGTACCGGATAAGCCGGTCTGACTCGAAGGACTCATTCCTCACTCGACTGTCCTGGAGAAAAGTCCTAGCAACCATGTCCAGAGCCTCCCCTCCGACCGACTGCAGTGGCGCGCTGAGCCCTCAGCGATCAGACCTATCCTTGACTGTCTGCAGCGATGCGTTGAATCCTCAGCAGTCGGAATCCTTCCAAACCCTCCGCAGTGGCGAGTTGAACCCTCGGAGTCCCGCCAGCATCAGGTCCCTAGAGAGAGGTTTAGAACCCCAAGAGGCTGGGGCAATTCCTTCCTTTTCCGTTGACGGCAGAGGCGGGTTGAGCCCTCGGTCAACTATCCGATCCCTTTCTCCTCACCCTAGCGTACAGGACTTCGTTCCCCCGTACCCGTACCGTCCTAGGAGCACTCCTTCTCGTGTTAGGCTCTCCCAGGAGTCCAACTGCCCGTCTGAAACCTGCCCCTATTCCCTCTACTGTCACAGAGGCGCGGTGAGCCCTTGGCAATTCCCCTGTGGTACCACTGTCTATGGCTGTGGATCCCCTTCTCCCGCACCTGTATGGGGGTATCCCTATCCCCCTCCGTTAACCCCTCCGATTCCGTATATTTATCCCCACCATTGTATATGTGGGTATAAATCAAGGTCTCGCTGTTGCAGCCGCCAGTCGAGATCTACCGGTGAACCAAGTTGGTCCACCTCCGCATCCGTACGAGCTAGCTCATCCGTTAGATCCAGTGGATCATCCGTCCGTATTCCCCGTCAGCAACCGGGGAGCAGCGCCGTCGACGCCAGTCCGCGCCATCACCGAGACCTCCTGTGATCAGCTTCGGCCCAGGAGATCGCCCGACCCCCACACCGAACTAAGAGTCTTCGGACACCAGTGAATAACTCGTGTTAAAGAAGTCCTAGCCGCAATAGTGGGTGGTGATAGACACTAGAAAGAGTGTGAACCTTAGTGAGTAAAGCCAGTGTGAACTTTTCTTTTGTTCAATAAATTTTCAGTCTCTGTGAGAAAACGTTTATTTTTGAAACCTGGGTAGACGCCCCTTACAAAAAGTCTAATAAGGGTAAAATAACCTTACAACATGACGTACACATAGGGTGATAGAATAGGATTAGAACTATATTATTATACCACTCAGGTTACCGTCAAAACTTAGGTTTTGGTAATACGGGTGATTAAAATAGTCGCTTTGGATGTGTGGACAGCGATCCACCTAAGTTTGACATAAAATATAAAATAAATACGGCAGTGTGTCAGCATGACGTACACGTAGGATGAAAGAATAGGACCAGAACTTTAGTACTATACCACCCAAGTTACCTTAAAAACTTAGGTTTTGGAAATATGGGTGATTAAATTAGTCGCTATGCGATGTGCGGACAACGATTTGTCTAAGTATGACATGAAATATAATGATAAATACGGAGGTGTGCCAACATTACGTACACGTAGGGTGATAGAATAGGACCAGAACTTCTGTATTATACCACCCAAGTTACCGTAAAAACTTAGGTTTTGGAAATATGGCTGATTAAAGTAGTCGAATTGAGATGTGCGGACTGAGATTTGTCAAAGTATGATATGAAAAATAAAATAAATACGGAAGTGTGCCAACATGACGTACACATAGGATGATAGAATAGGTCCTGAAATTTAGTATTATACCACCCAAGTTACCTTAAAAACTTAGGTTTTGGAAATATGGGTGATTAAATTATTCGCTATGCGATGTGCGGACAACGATTTGTCTAAGTTTGACATGAAATATAAAAATAAATACGGAATTGTGGATACATGACGTACACATAGGGTGATAGAATAGGACCAGAACTTCTGTATTATACCACCCAAGTTACCGTAAAAACTTAGGTTTTGGAAATATGGCTGATTAGAGTAGTCGCATTGAGATGTGCGGACAGAGATTTGTCGAAGTTTGACACGAAATATAAAAAAAATACGGAGGTGTGCCAACATTAAGTACACGTAGGGTTATAGAATAGGACCAGAACTTCTGTATTATACCACCCAAGTTACCGTAAAAACTTAGGTTTTGGAAATATGGGTGATTAAATTAGTCGCTATGCGATGTGCGGACAACGATTTGTCTAAGTATGACATGAAATATAATAATAAATACGGAAGTGTGCCAACATTACGTACATATTGGGTGATAGAATAGGACCAGAACTTCTGTATTATACCACCCAAGTTACCGTAAAAACTTAGGTTTTGGAAATATGGCTGATTAAATTAGTCACTATGCGATGTGCGGACAGAGATTTGTCGAAGTTTGACACGAAATATAAAAAAAATACGGAGGTGTGCCAACATGACGTACACATAGGATGATAGAATAGGTCCAGAACTTTAGTACTATACCACCCAAGTTACCTTAAAAACTTAGGTTTTGGAAATACGGGTGATTAAAATAGTCGCTTTGGATGTGTGGACAGTGATCCACCTAAGTTTGACATAAAATATAAAATAAATACGGCAGTGTGTCAGCATAACGTACACGTAGGGTGATGAAATAGGACCAGAACTTCTGTATTATACCACCCAAGTTACCGTAAAAACTTAGGTTTTGGAAATATGGCTGATTAAAGTAGTCGCATTGAGATGTGCGGACAGCGATTTGTCAAAGTATGACATGAAAAATAAAATAAATACGGAAGTGTGCCAACATGACGTACACATAGGATGATAGAATAGGTCCTGAAATTTAGTATTATACCACCCAAGTTACCTTAAAAACTTAGGTTTTGGAAATATGGGTGATTAAATTAGTCGCTATGCGATGTGCGGACAACGATTTGTCTAAGTATGACATGAAATATAATAATAAATACGGAAGTGTGCCAACATTACGTACATATAGGGTGATAGAATAGGACCAGAACTTCTGTATTATACCACCCAAGTTACCGTAAAAACTTAGGTTTTGGAAATATGGCTGATTAAATTAGTCACTATGCGATGTGCGGACAGAGATTTGTCGAAGTTTGACACGAAATATAAAAAAAATACGGAGGTGTGCCAACATGACGTACACATAGGATGATAGAATAGGTCCAGAACTTTAGTACTATACCACCCAAGTTACCTTAAAAACTTAGGCTTTGGAAATATGGGTGATTAAATTAGTCGCTATGCGATGTGCGGACAACGATTTGTCTAAGTTTGACATGAAATATAAAAATAAATACGGAATTGTGGATACATGACGTACACGTAGGGTGATAGAATAGGACCAGAACTTCTGTATTATACCACCAAAGTTACCGTAAAAACTTAGGTTTTGGAAATATGGCTGATTAAAGTAGTCGCATTGAGATGTGCGGACAGCGATTTGTCAAAGTATGACATGAAAAATAAAATAAATACGGAAGTGTGCCAACATGACGTACACATAGGATGATAGAATAGGTCCTGAAATTTAGTATTATACCACCCAAGTTACCTTAAAAACTTAGGTTTTGGAAATATGGGTGATTAAATTAGTCGCTATGCGATGTGCGGACATCGATTTGTCTAAGTTTGACATGAAATATAAAAATAAATACGGAATTGTGGATACATGACGTACACATAGGGTGATAGAATAGGACCAGAACTTCTGTATTATACTACCCAAGTAACCGTAAAAACTTAGGTTTTGGAAATATGGCTGATTAAAGTAGTCGCATTGAGATGTGCGGACAGCGATTTGTCAAAGTATGACATGAAAAATAAAATAAATACGGAATTGTGCCAACATGACGTACACATAGGATGATAGAATAGGTCCTGAAATTTAGTATTATACCACCCAGGTTACCTTAAAAACTTAGGTTTTGGAAATATGGCTGATTAAATTAGTCGCTATGCGATGTGCGGACAACGATTTGTCTAAGTTTGACATGAAATATAAAAATAAATACGGAATTGTGGATACATGACGTACACATAGGGTGATAGAATAGGACCAGAACTTCTGTATTATACTACCCAAGTAACCGTAAAAACTTAGGTTTTGGAAATATGGCTGATTAAAGTAGTCGCATTGAGATGTGCGGACAACTATTTGCCTAAGTTTGACATGAAATAAAAAATAAATACGGCAGTGTGTCAGCATGACGTACACGTAGGATGAAAGAATAGGACCAGAACTTTAGTACTATACCACCCAAGTTACCTTAAAAACTTAGGTTTTGGAAATATGGGTGATTAAATTAGTCGCAATGCGATGTGCGGACAACGATTTGTCCAAGTATGACATGAAATATAATGATAAATACGGAGGTGTTCCAACATTACGTACACGTAGGGTGATAGAATAGGACCAGAACTTCTGTATTATACCACCCAAGTTACCGTAAAAACTTAGGTTTTGGAAATATGGCTGATTAAAGTAGTCGAATTGAGATGTGCGGACAGAGATTTGTCAAAGTATGACATAAAAAATAAAATAAATACGGAAGTGTGCCAACATGACGCACACATAGGATGATAGAATAGGTCCTGAAATTTAGTATTATACCACCCAAGTTACCTTAAAAACTTAGGTTTTGGAAATATGGGTGATTAAATTAGTCGCTATGCGATGTGCGGACAACGATTTGTCTAAGTTTGACATGAAATATAAAAATATATACGGAATTGTGGATACATGACGTACACATAGGGTGATAGAATAGGACCAGAACTTCTGTATTATACCACCCAAGTTACCGTAAAAACTTAGGTTTTGGAAATATGGCTGATTAAAGTAGTCGCATTGAGATGTGCGGACAGAGATTTGTCGAAGTTTGACACGAAATATAAAAAAATACGAAGGTGTGCCAACATTACGTACACGTAGGGTGATTGAATAGGACCAGAACTTCTGTATTATACCACCCAAGTTACCGTAAAAACTTAGGTTTTGGAAATATGGGTGATTAAATTAGTCGCTATGCGATGTGCGGACAACGATTTGTCTAAGTATGACATGAAATATAATAATAAATACGGAAGTGTGCCAATATTACGTACATATAGGGTGATAGAATAGGACCAGAACTTCTGTATTATACCACCCAAGTTACCGTAAAAACTTAGGTTTTGGAAATATGGCTGATTAAATTAGTCACTATGCGATGTGCGGACAGAGATTTGTCGAAGTTTGACACGAATTATAAAAAAAATACGGAGGTGTGCCAACATGACGTACACATAGGATGAAAGAATAGGACCAGAACTTTAGTACTATACCAC
Source organism: Flexamia atlantica (assembly GCA_035578135.1). Classification (NCBI taxonomy): domain Eukaryota; kingdom Metazoa; phylum Arthropoda; class Insecta; order Hemiptera; family Cicadellidae; genus Flexamia; species Flexamia atlantica. The sequence continues at coordinate 47,493 of JAQJVK010000203.1, forward strand.
CCAAGTTACCTTAAAAACTTAGGTTTTGGAAATATGGGTGATTAAATTAGTCGCTATGCGATGTGCGGACAACGATTTGTCTAAGTTTGACATGAAATATAAAAATAAATACGGAATTGTGGATACATGACGTACACATAGGGTGATAAAATAGGACCAGAACTTCTAAATTATACCACCCAAGTTACCGTAAAAACTTAGGCTTTGGAAATATGGGTGATTAAATTAGTCGCTATGCGATGTGCGGACAACGATTTGTCTAAGTTTGACATGAAATATAAAAATAAATACGGAATTGTGGATACATGACGTACACGTAGGGTGATAGAATAGGACCAGAACTTCTGTATTATACCACCCAAGTTACCGTAAAAACTTAGGTTTTGGAAATATGGCTGATTAAAGTAGTCGCATTGAGATGTGCGGACAGCGATTTGTCAAAGTATGACATGAAAAATAAAATAAATACGGAAGTGTGCCAACATGACGTACACATAGGATGATAGAATAGGTCCTGAAATTTAGTATTATACCACCCAAGTTACCTTAAAAACTTAGGTTTTGGAAATATGGGTGATTAAATTAGTCGCTAAGCGAAGTGCGGACAACGATTTGTCTAAGTTTGACATGAAATATAAAAATAAATACGGAATTGTGGATACATGACGTACACATAGGGTGATAGAATAGGACCAGAACTTCTGTATTATACTACCCAAGTAACCGTAAAAACTTAGGTTTTGGAAATATGGCTGATTAAAGTAGTCGCATTGAGATGTGCGGACAGCGATTTGTCAAAGTATGACATGAAAAATAAAATAAATACGGAAGTGTGCCAACATGACGTACACATAGGATGATAGAATAGGTCCTGAAATTTAGTATTATACCACCCAAGTTACCTTAAAAAATTAGGTTTTGGAAATATGGGTCGCTTACCGATGTAAATTAGTCGCTATGCGATGTGCGGACAACGATTTGTTAAGTTTGACATGAAATATAAAAATAAATACGGCAGTGTGTCAGCATGACGTACACGTAGGATGAAAGAATAGGACCAGAACTTCTGTATTATACCACCCAAATTACCGTAAAAACTTAGGTTTTGGAAATATGGCTGATTAAAGTAGTCGCATTGAGATGTGCGGACAGAGATTTGTCGAAGTTTGACACGAAATATAAAAAAATACGGAGGTGTGCCAACATGACGTACACATAGGATGATAGAATAGGTCCAGAACTTTAGTACTATACCACCAAAGTTACCGTAAAAACTTAGGTTTTGGAAATATGGCTGATTAAAGTAGTCGCATTGAGATGTGCGGACAGCGATTTGTCAAAGTATGACTTGAAAAATAAAATAAATACGGAAGTGTGCCAACATGACGTACACATAGGATGATAGAATAGGTCCTGAAATTTAGTATTATACCACCCAAGTTACCTTAAAAACTTAGGTTTTGGAAATATGGGTGATTAAATTAGTCGCTATGCGATGTGCGGACAACGATTTGTTTAAGTTTGACATGAAATATAAAAATAAATACGGAATTGTGCATACATGACGTACACATAGGGTGATAGAATAGGACTAGAACTTCTGTATTATACCACCCAAGTTACCGTAAAAACTTAGGTTTTGGAAATATGGCTGATTAAAGTAGTCGCATTGAGATGTGCGGACAACGATTTGTCTAAGTTTGACATGAAATATAAAAATAAATACGGAATTTTGGATACATGACATACACATTGGGTGATAGAATAGGATTAGAACTATATTATTATACCACTCAGGTTACCGTCAAAACTTAGGTTTTGGAAATACGGGTGATTAAAATAGTCGCTTTGGATGTGTGGACAGCGATCCACCTAAGTTTGACATAAAATATAAAATAAATACGGCAGTGTGTCAGCATGACGTACACGTAGGATGAAAGAATAAGACCAGAACTTTAGTACTATACCACCCAAGTTACCTTAAAAACTTAGGTTTTGGAAATATGGGTGATTAAATTAGTCGCTATGCGATGTGCGGACAACGATTTGTCTAAGTATGACATGAAATATAATGATAAATACGGAGGTGTGCCAACATTACGTACACGTAGGGTGATAGAATAGGACCTGAACTTCTGTATTATACCACCCAAGTTACCGTAAAAACTTAGGTTTTGGAAATATGGCTGATTAAAGTAGTCGAATTGAGATGTGCGGACAGAGATATGTCAAAGTATGACATGAAAAATAAAATAAATACGGAAGTGTGCCAACATGACGTACACAAAGGATGATAGAATAGGTCCTGAAATTTAGTATTATACCACCCAAGTTACCTTAAAAACTTAGGTTTTGGAAATATGGGTGATTAAATTAGTCGCTATGCGATGTGCGGACAACGATTTGTCTAAGTTTGACATGAAATATAAAAATAATTACGGAATTGTGGATACATGACGTACACATAGGGTGATAGAATAGGACCAGAACTTCTGTATTATACCACCCAAGTTACAGTAAAAACTTAGGTTTTGGAAATATGGCTGATTAAAGTAGTCGCATTGAGATGTGCGGACAGAGATTTGTCGAAGTTTGACACGAAATATAAAAAAAAATACGGAGGTGTGCCAACATTACGTACACGTAGGGTGATAGAATAGGACCAGAACTTCTGTATTATACCACCCAAGTTACCGTAAAAACTTAGGTTTTGGAAATATGGGTGATTAAATTAGTCGATATGTGATGTGCGGACAACGATTTGTCTAAGTATGACATGAAATATAATAATAAATACGGAAGTGTGCCAACATTACGTACATATAGGGTGATAGAATAGGACCAGAACTTCTGTATTATACCACCCAAGTTACCGTAAAAACTTAGGTTTTGGAAATATGGCTGATTAAATTAGTCACTATGCGATGTGCGGACAGAGATTTGTCGAAGTTTGACACGAAATATAAAAAAAATACGGAGGTGTGCCAACATGACGTACACATAGGATGATAGAATAGGTCCTGAAATTTAGTATTATACCACCCAGGTTACCTTAAAAACTTAGGTTTTGGAAATATGGGTGATTAAATTAGTCGCTATGCGATGTGCGGACAACGAATTGTCTAAGTTTGACATGAAATATAAAAATAAATACGGAATTGTGGCTACATGACGTTTACATAGGGTGATAGAATAGGACCAGAACTTCTGCATTATACCACCCAAGTTACCGTAAAAACTTAGGCTTTGGAAATATGGGTGATTAAATTAGTCGCTATGCGATGTGCGGACAACGATTTGTCTAATTTTGACATGAAATATAAAAATAAATACGGAATTGTGGATACATGACGTACACGTAGGGTGATAGAATAGGACCAGAACTTCTGTATTATACCACCCAAGTTACCGTAAAAACTTAGGTTTTGGAAATATGGCTGATTAAAGTAGTCGCATTGAGATGTGCGGACAGAGATTTGTCGAAGTTTGACACGAAATATAAAAAAATACGGAGGTGTGCCAACATGACGTACACATAGGATGATAGAATAGGTCCAGAACTTTAGTACTATACCACCCAAGTTACCGTAAAAACTTAGGTTTTGGAAATATGGCTGATTAAAGTAGTCGCATTGAGATGTGCGGACAGCGATTTGTCAAAGTATGACTTGAAAAATAAAATAAATACGGAAGTGTGCCAACATGACGTACACATAGGATGATAGAATAGGTCCTGAAATTTAGTATTATACCACCCAAGTTACCTTAAAAACTTAGGTTTTGGAAATATGGGTGATTAAATTAGTCGCTATGCGATGTGCGGACAACGATTTGTCTAAGTTTGACATGAAATATAAAAATAAATACGGCAGTGTGTCAGCATGAAGTACACGTAGGATGAAAGAATAGGACCAGAACTTTAGTACTACACCACCCAAGTTACCGTAAAAACTTGGGTTTTGGAAATATGGCTGATTAAAGTAGTCGCATTGAGATGTGCGGACAGAGATTTGTCGAAGTTTGACACGAAATATAAAAAAAATACGGAGGTGTGCCAACATGACGTACACATAGGATGATAGAATAGGTCCAGAACTTTAGTACTATACCACCCAAGTTACCGTAAAAACTTAGGTTTTGGAAATATGTCTGATTAAAGTAGTCGCATTGAGATGTGCGGACAGCGATTTGTCAAAGTATGATTTGAAAAATAAAATAAATACGGAAGTGTGCCAACATGACGTACACATAGGATGATAGAATAGGTCCTGAAATTTAGTATTATACCACCCAAGTTACCTTAAAAACTTAGGTTTTGGAAATATGGGTGATTAAATTAGTCGCTATGCGATGTGCGGACAACGATTTGTCTAAGTTTGACATGAAATATAAAAATAAATACGGCAGTGTGTCAGCATGACGTACACGTAGGATGAAAGAATAGGACCAGAACTTCTGTATTATACCACCCAAAGTACCGTAAAAACTTGGGTTTTGGTAATATGGCTGATTAAAGTAGTCGCATTGAGATGTGCGGACAGAGATTTGTCGAAGTTTGACACGAAATATAAAAAAAATACGGAGGTGTGCCAACATGACGTACACATAGGATGATAGAATAGGTCCAGAACTTTAGTACTATACCACCCAAGTTACCGTAAAAACTTAGGTTTTGGAAATATGGATGATTAAAGTAGTCGCATTGAGATGTGCGGACAGCGATTTGTCAAAGTATGACTTGAAAAATAAAATAAATACGGAAGTGTGCCAACATGACGTACACATAGGATGATAGAATAGGTCCTGAAATTTAGTATTATACCACCCAGGTTACCTTAAAAACTTAGGTTTTGGAAATATGGGTGATTAAATTAGTCGCTATGCGATGTGCGGACAACGATTTGTCTAAGTTTGACATGAAATATAAAAATAAATACGGAATTGTGGCTACATGACGTACACATAGGGTGATAGAATAGGACCAGAACTTCTGTATTATACCACCCAAGTTACCGTAAAAACTTAGGCTTTGGAAATATGGGTGATTAAATTAGTCGCTATGCGATGTGCGGACAACGATTTGTCTAATTTTGACATGAAATATAAAAATAAATACGGAATTGTGGATACATGACGTACACGTAGGGTGATAGAATAGGACCAGAACTTCTGTATTATACCACCCAAGTTACCGTAAAAACTTAGGTTTTGGAAATATGGCTGATTAAAGTAGTCGCATTGAGATGTGCGGACAGCGATTTGTCAAAGTATGACATGAAAAATAAAATAAATACGGAAGTGTGCCAACATGACGTACACATAGGATGATAGAATAGGTCCTGAAATTTAGTATTATACCACCCAAGTTACCTTAAAAACTTAGGTCTTGGAAATATGGGTGATTAAATTAGTCGCTATGCGATGTGCGGACAACGATTTGTCTAAGTTTGACATGAAATATAAAAATTAATACGGAATTGTGGATACATGACGTACACATAGGGTGATAGAATAGGACCAGAACTTCTGTATTATACTACCCAAGTAACCGTATAAACTTAGGTTTTGGAAATATGGCTGATTAAAGTAGTCGCATTGAGATGTGCGGACAGCGATTTGTCAAAGTATGACATGAAAAATAAAATAAATACGGAAGTGTGCCAACATGACGTACACATAGGATGAAAGAATAGGACCAGAACTTCTGTATTATACCACCCAAAGTACCGTAAAAACTTGGGTTTTGGAAATATGGCTGATTAAAGTAGTCGCATTGAGATGTGCGGACAGAGATTTGTCGAAGTTTGACACGAAATATAAAAAAAATACGGAGGTGTGCCAACATGACGTACACATAGGATGATAGAATAGGTCCAGAACTTTAGTACTATACCACCCAAGTTACCGTAAAAACTTAGGTTTTGGAAATATGGCTGATTAAAGTAGTCGCATTGAGATGTGCGGACAGCGATTTGTCAAAGTATGACTTGAAAAATAAAATAAATACGGAAGTGTGCCAACATGACGTACACATAGGATGATAGAATAGGTCCTGAAATTTAGTATTATACCACCCAAGTTACCTTAAAAACTTAGGTTTTGGAAATATGGGTGATTAAATTAGTCGCTATGCGATGTGCGGACAACGATTTGTCTAAGTTTGACATGAAATATAAAAATAAATACGGCAGTGTGTCAGCATGACGTACACGTAGGATGAAAGAATAGGACCAGAACTTCTGTATTATACCACCCAAAGTACCGTAAAAACTTGGGTTTTGGAAATATGGCTGATTAAAGTAGTCGCATTGAGATGTGCGGACAGAGATTTGTCGAAGTTTGACACGAAATATAAAAAAAATACGGAGGTGTGCCAACATGACGTACACATAGGATGATAGAATAGGTCCAGAACTTTAGTACTATACCACCCAAGTTACCGTAAAAACTTAGGTTTTGGAAATATGGCTGATTAAAGTAGTCGCATTGAGATGTGCGGACAGCGATTTGTCAAAGTATGACTTGAAAAATAAAATAAATACGGAAGTGTGCCAACATGACGTACACATAGGATGATAGAATAGGTCCTGAAATTTAGTATTATACCACCCAAGTTACCTTAAAAACTTAGGTTTTGGAAATATGGGTGATTAAATTAGTCGCTATGCGATGTGCGGACAACGATTTGTCTAAGTTTGACATGAAATATAAAAATAAATACGGAATTGTGCATACATGACGTACACATTGGGTGATAGAATAGGATTAGAACTATATTATTATACCACTCAGGTTACGGTCAAAACTTAGGTTTTGGAAATACGGGTGATTAAAATAGTCGCTTTGGATGTGTGGGCAGCGATCCACATAAGTTTGACATAAAATATAAAATAAATACGGCAGTGTGTCAGCATGACGTACACGTAGGATGAAAGAATAGGACCAGAACTTTAGTACTATACCACCCAAGTTACCTTAAAAACTTAGGTTTTGGAAATATGGGTGATTAAATTAGTCGCTATGCGATGTGCGGACAACGATTTGTCTAAGTTTGACATGAAATATAAAAATAAATACGGAATTGTGGATACATGACGTACACATAGGGTGATAGAATAGGACCAGAACTTCTGTATTATACCACCCAAGTTACCGTAAAAACTTAGGTTTTGGAAATATGGCTGATTAAAGTAGTCGCATTGAGATGTGCGGACAGAGATTTGTCGAAGTTTGACACGAAATATAAAAAAAATACGGAGGTGTGCCAACATTACGTACTCGTAGGGTGATAGAATAGGTCCAGAACTTCTGTATTATACCACCCAAGTTACCGTAAAAACTTAGGTTTTGGAAATATGGCTGATTAAAGTAGTCGCATTGAGATGTGCGGACAGAGATTTGTCGAAGTTTGACACGAAATATAAAAATAAATACGGAATTGTGGATACATGACGTACACGTAGGGTGATAGAATAGGACCAGAACTTCTGTATTATACCACCCAAGTTACCGTAAAAACTTAGGTTTTGGAAATATGGCTGATTAAAGTAGTCGCATTGAGATGTGCGGACAGCGATTTGTCAAAGTATGACATGAAAAATAAAATAAATACGGAAGTGTGCCAACATGACGTACACATAGGATAATAGAATAGGTCCTGAAATTTAGTATTATACCACCCAAGTTACCTTAAAAACTTAGGTTTTGGAAATATGGGTGATTAAATTAGTCGCTATGCGATGTGCGGACAACGATTTGTCTAAGTTTGACATGAAATATAAAAATAAATACGGTATTGTGGATACATGACGTACACATAGGGTGATAGAATAGGACCAGAACTTCTGTATTATACCACCCAAGTTACCGTAAAAACTTAGGTTTTGGAAATATGGCTGATTAAAGTAGTCGCATTGAGATGTGCGGACAGCGATTTGTCAAAGTATGACATGAAAAATAAAATAAATACGGAAGTGTGCCAACATGACGTACACATAGGATGATAGAATAGGTCCTGAAATTTAGTATTATACCACCCAAGTTACCTTAAAATTTTAGGTTTTGGAAATATGGGTGATTAAATTAGTCGCTATGCGACGTGCGGACAACGATTTGTCTAAGTTTGACATGAAATATAAAAATAAATACGGAATTGTGGATACATGACGTACACATAGGGGTACACGTAGGGTGATAGAATGAACCAGAACTTCTGTATTATACCACCCAAGTTACCGTAAAAACTTAGGTTTTGGAAATATGGCTGATTAAAGTAGACGTATTGAGATGTGCGGACAGCGATTTGTCAAAGTATGACATGAAAAATAAAATAAATACGAAAGTGTGCCAACATGACGTACACATAGGATGAAAGAATAGGACCAGAACTTTAGTACTATACCACCCAAGTTACCGTAAAAACTTAGGTTTTGGAAATATGGCTGATTAAGTTAGTCGCTATGCGATGTGCGGACAACGATTTGTCTAATTTTGACATGAAATATAAAAATAAATACGGAATTGTGGATACATGACGTACACATAGGGTGATAGAATAGGACCAGAACTTCTGTATTATACCACCCAAGTTACCGTAAAAACTTAGGTTTTGGAAATATGGCTGATTAAAGTAGTCGCATTGAGATCTGCGGACAGCGATTTGTCAAAGTATGACATGAAAAATAAAATAAATTCGGAAGTTTGCCAACATTACGTACACGTAGGGTGATAGAATATGACCAGAACTTTAGTACTATACCACCCAAGTTACCGTAAAAACTTAGGTTATGGAAATATGGCTGATTAAAGTAGTCGCATTGAGATGTGCGGACAGCGATTTGTTTAAGTTTGACATGTAATATAGAAATAAATACGGAAGTGTGCCAACATTACGGTCACATAGGGTGATAGAATAGGACCAGAAAGTCTGTATTATACCACTCAAGTTACCGTAAAAACTTAGGTTTTGGAAATATGGCTGATTAAAGTAGTCGCTTTGCGATGTGCGGACAGCGATTTGTCTAAGTTTGACATGAAATATAAAATAAACACGGAAGTGTGCCAGCATGACGTACACATAGGATGAAAGAATAGGACTAGAACTTTAGTACCATACCACCCTAAGTTACCTTAAAAAATTAGGTTTTGGAAATATGGGTGATTACATTAGTCGCTATGCGATGTGCGGACAACGATTTGTCTAAGTTTGACATGAAATATAAAAATAAATACGGAGGTGTGCCAACATTACGTACACTAAGGGTGATAGAATAGGACCAGAACTTCTGTATTATACCACCCAAGTTACCGTAAAAACTTAGGTTTTGGAAATATGGCTGATTAAAGTAGTCGCATTGAGATGTGCAGACAGCGATTTGTCAAAGTATGACATGAAAAATAAAATAAATACGGAAGTGTGCCAACATGACGTACACATAGGATGATAGAATAGGTCCTGAAATTTAGTATTATACCACCCAAGTTACCTTAAAAACTTAGGTTTTGGAAATATGGCTGAATAAAGTAGTCGCATTGAGATGTGCGGACAGCGATTTGTCAAAGTATGACATGAAAAATAAAATAAATACGGAAGTGTGCCAACATGACGTACACATATGATGATAGAATAGGTCCTGAAATTCAGTATTATACCACACAAGTTACCTTAAAAACTTAGGTTTTGGAAATATGGGTGATTAAATTAGTCGCTATGCGATGTGCGGACAACGATTTGACTAAGTTTGACATGAAATATAAAAATTAATACGGAATTGTGGATACATTACGTACACATAGGGTGATAGAATAGGATCAGAACTTCTGTATTATACCAACCAAGTTACCGTAAAAACTTAGGTTTTGGAAATATGGCTGATTAAAGTAGTCACATTGAGATGTGCGGACAGCGATTTGTCAAAGTATGACATGAAAAATAAAATAAATACGGAAGTGTGCCAACATGACGTACACTTAGGATGATAGAATAGGTCCTGAAATTTAGTATTATACCACCCAAGTTACCTTAAAACTTAGGTTTTGGAAATATGGGTGATTAAATTAGTCGCTATGCGATGTGCGGACAACGATTTGTCTAAGTTTGACATGAAATATAAAAATAAATACGGAATTGTGGATACATGACGTACACATAGGGTGATAGAATAGGACCAGAACTTCTGTATTATACCACCCAAGTTACCGTAAAAACTTAGGTTTTGGAAATATGGGTGATTAAATTAGTCGCTATGCGATGTGCGGACAGCGATTTGTCAAAGTATGACATGAAAAATAAAATAAATACGGAGGTGTGCCAACATGACGTACACATAGGATGATAGAATAGGTCCAGAACTTTAGTACTATACCACCCAAGTTACTGTAAAAACTTAGGTTTTGGAAATATGGGTGATTAAATTAGTCGCTATGCGATGTGCGGACAACGATTTGTCTAAGTTTGACATAAAATATAAAAATAAATACGGAGGTGTGCCAACATTACGTACACGTAGGATGAAAGAATAGGACCAGAACTTTAGTACTATACCACCCAAGTTACCTTAAAAACTTAGGTTTTGGAAATATGGATGATTAAATTAGTCGCTATGCGATGTGCGGACAACGATTTGTCTAAGTTTGACATGAAATATAAAAATAAATACGGAATTGTGGATACATGACGTACACATAGGGTGATAGAATAGGACCAGAACTTCTGTATTATACCACTCAGGTTACCGTCAAAACTTAGATTTTGGAAATACGGGTGATTAAAATAGTCGCTTTGGATGTGCGGACAACGATTTGTCTAAGTTTGACATGAAATATAAAATTAAATACGGAATTTTGGATACATGACGTACACATTGGGTGATAGAATAGGATTAGAACTATATTATTATACCACTCAGGTTACCGTCAAAGCTTAGGTTTTGGAAATACGGGTGATTAAAATAGTCGCTTTGGATGTGTGGACAGCGATCCACCTAAGTTTGACATAAAATATAAAATAAATACGGAGGTGTGTCAGCATGACGTACACGTAGGATGAAAGAATAGGACCAGAACTTTAGTACTATACCACCCAAGTTACCTTAAAAACTTAGGTTTTGGAAATATGGGTGTTTAAATTAACCGCTATGCGATGTGCGGACAACGATTTGTCTAAGTATGACATGAAATGTAATAATAAATAGGGAGGTATGCCAACATTACGTACACGTAGGGTGATAGAATATGACCAGAACTTTAGTACTATACCACCCAAGTTACCTTAAAAACTTAGGTTATGGAAATATGGCTGATTAAAGTAGTCGCATTGAGATGTGCGGACAGCGATTTGTTTAAGTTTGACATGTAATATAGAAATAAATACGGAAGTGTGCCAACATTACGGTCACATAGGGTGATAGAATAGGACCAGAAAGTCTGTATTATACCACCCAAGTTACCGTAAAAACTTAGGTTTTGGAAATATGGCTGATTAAAGTAGTCGCTTTGCGATGTGCGGACAGCGATTTGTCTAAGTTTGACATGAAATATAAAATAAACACGGAAGTGTGCCAGCATGACGTACACATAGGATGAAAGAATAGGACTAGAACTTTAGTACCATACCACCCTAAGTTACCTTAAAAAATTAGGTTTTGGAAATATGGGTGATTACATTAGTCGCTATGCGATGTGCGGACAACGATTTGTCTAAGTTTGACATGAAATATAAAAATAAATACGGAGGTGTGCCAACATTACGTACACTAAGGGTGATAGAATAGGACCAGAACTTCTGTATTATACCACCCAAGTTACCGTAAAAACTTAGGTTTTGGAAATATGGCTGATTAAAGTAGTCGCATTGAGATGTGCAGACAGCGATTTGTCAAAGTATGACATGAAAAATAAAATAAATACGGAAGTGTGCCAACATGACGTACACATAGGATGATAGAATAGGTCCTGAAATTTAGTATTATACCACCCAAGTTACCTTAAAAACTTAGGTTTTGGAAATATGGCTGAATAAAGTAGTCGCATTGAGATGTGCGGACAGCGATTTGTCAAAGTATGACATGAAAAATAAAATAAATACGGAAGTGTGCCAACATGACGTACACATATGATGATAGAATAGGTCCTGAAATTCAGTATTATACCACACAAGTTACCTTAAAAACTTAGGTTTTGGAAATATGGGTGATTAAATTAGTCGCTATGCGATGTGCGGACAACGATTTGACTAAGTTTGACATGAAATATAAAAATTAATACGGAATTGTGGATACATTACGTACACATAGGGTGATAGAATAGGACCAGAACTTCTGTATTATACCAACCAAGTTACCGTAAAAACTTAGGTTTTGGAAATATGGCTGATTAAAGTAGTCACATTGAGATGTGCGGACAGCGATTTGTCAAAGTATGACATGAAAAATAAAATAAATACGGAAGTGTGCCAACATGACGTACACTTAGGATGATAGAATAGGTCCTGAAATTTAGTATTATACCACCCAAGTTACCTTAAAACTTAGGTTTTGGAAATATGGGTGATTAAATTAGTCGCTATGCGATGTGCGGACAACGATTTGTCTAAGTTTGACATGAAATATAAAAATAAATACGGAATTGTGGATACATGACGTACACATAGGGTGATAGAATAGGACCAGAACTTCTGTATTATACCACCCAAGTTACCGTAAAAACTTAGGTTTTGGAAATATGGGTGATTAAATTAGTCGCTATGCGATGTGCGGACAGCGATTTGTCAAAGTATGACATGAAAAATAAAATAAATACGGAGGTGTGCCAACATGACGTACACATAGGATGATAGAATAGGTCCAGAACTTTAGTACTATACCACCCAAGTTACTGTAAAAACTTAGGTTTTGGAAATATGGGTGATTAAATTAGTCGCTATGCGATGTGCGGACAACGATTTGTCTAAGTTTGACATAAAATATAAAAATAAATACGGAGGTGTGCCAACATTACGTACACGTAGGATGAAAGAATAGGACCAGAACTTTAGTACTATACCACCCAAGTTACCTTAAAAACTTAGGTTTTGGAAATATGGATGATTAAATTAGTCGCTATGCGATGTGCGGACAACGATTTGTCTAAGTTTGACATGAAATATAAAAATAAATACGGAATTGTGGATACATGACGTACACATAGGGTGATAGAATAGGACCAGAACTTCTGTATTATACCACTCAGGTTACCGTCAAAACTTAGATTTTGGAAATACGGGTGATTAAAATAGTCGCTTTGGATGTGCGGACAACGATTTGTCTAAGTTTGACATGAAATATAAAATTAAATACGGAATTTTGGATACATGACGTACACATTGGGTGATAGAATAGGATTAGAACTATATTATTATACCACTCAGGTTACCGTCAAAGCTTAGGTTTTGGAAATACGGGTGATTAAAATAGTCGCTTTGGATGTGTGGACAGCGATCCACCTAAGTTTGACATAAAATATAAAATAAATACGGAGGTGTGTCAGCATGACGTACACGTAGGATGAAAGAATAGGACCAGAACTTTAGTACTATACCACCCAAGTTACCTTAAAAACTTAGGTTTTGGAAATATGGGTGTTTAAATTAACCGCTATGCGATGTGCGGACAACGATTTGTCTAAGTATGACATGAAATGTAATAATAAATAGGGAGGTATGCCAACATTACGTACACGTAGGGTGATAGAATAGGACCAGAACTTCTGTATTATACCACCCAAGTTACCGTAAAAACTTAGGTTTTGGAAATATGGCTGATTAAAGTAGTCGCATTGAGATGTGCGGACAGAGATTTGTCGAAGTTTGACACGAAATATAAAAAAAATACGGAGGTGTGCCAACATGACGTACACATAGGATGATAGAATAGGTCCAGAACTTTAGTACTATACCACCCAAGTTACCTTAAAAACTTAGGTTTTGGAAATACGGGTGATTAAAATAGTCGCATTGAGATGTGCGGACAGCGATTTGTCAAAGTATGACATGAAATATAAAAATAAATACGGAATTGTGGATACATGACATCCACATAGGGTGATAAAATAGGACCAGAAATTTAGTATTATACCACCCAAGTTACCTTAATACTTAGGTTTTGGAAATATGGGTGATTAAATTAGTCGCTATGCGATGTGCGGACAACGATTTGTCTAAGTATGACATGAAATATAATAATAAATACGGAGGTGTGCCAACATTACGTACACGTAGGGTGATAGAATAGGACCAGAACTTCTGTATTATACCACCCAAGTTACCGTAAAAACTTAGGTTTTGGAAATATGGCTGATTATAGTAGTCGCATTGAGATGTGCGGACAGCGATTTGTCAAAGTATGACATGAAAAATAAAATAAATACGGAAGTGTGCCAACATGACGTACACATAGGATGATAGAATAGGTCCTGAAATTTAGTATTATACCACCCAAGTTACCTTAAAAACTCAAGTTTTGGAAATATGGGTGATTAAATTAGTCGCTATGCGATGTGCGGACAACGATTTGTCTAAGTTTGACATGAAATATAAAAATAAATACGTAATTGTGGATACATGACGTACACATAGGGTGATAGAATAGGACACGAACTTCTGTATTATACCACCCAAGTTACCTTAATACTTAGGTTTTGGAAATATGGGTGATTAAATTAGTCGCTATGCGATGTGCGGACAACGATTTGTCTAAGTATGACATGAAATATAATAATAAATACGGAGGTGTGCCAACATTACGTACACGTATGGTAATAGAATAGGACCAGAACTTCTGTATTATACCACCCAAGTTACCGTAAAAACTTAGGTTTTGGAAATATGGCTGATTAAAGTAGTCGCATTGAAATGTGCGGACAGCGATTTGTCAAAGTATGACATGAAAAATAAAATAAATACGGAAGTGTGCCAACATGACGTACACATAGGATGATAGAATAGGTCCTGAAATTTAGTATTATACCACCCAAGTTACCTTAAAAACTTAGGTTTTGGAAATATGGGTGATTAAATTCGTCGCTATGCGATGTGCGGACAACGATTTGTCTAAGTTTGACATGAAATATAAAAATAAATACGGAATTGTGGATACATGACGTACACATAGGGTGATAGAATAGGACCAGAACTTCTGTATTATACCACCCAAGTTACCGTAAAAACTTAGGTTTTGGAAATATGGCTGATTAAATTAGTCGCTATGCGATGTGCGGACAACGATTTGTCGAAGTTTGACACGAAATATAAAAAAAATACGGAGGTGTGCCAACATGACGTACACATAGGATGATAGAATAGGTCCAGAACTTTAGTACTATACCACCCAAGTTACCGTAAAAACTTAGGTTTTGGAAATATGGGTGATTAAATTAGTCGCTATGCGATGTGCGGACAACGATTTGTCTAAGTATGACATGAAATATAACAATAAATACGGAGGTGTGCCAACAGTACGTACATATAGGGTGATAGAATAGGACCAGAACTTCTGTATTATACCACCCAAGTTACCGTAAAAACTTAGGTTTTGGAAATATGGCTGATTAAAGTAGTCGCATTGAGATGTGCGGACAGCGATTTGTCAAAGTATGACATGAAAAATAAAATAAATACGGAAGTGTGCCAACATTACGTACACATAGGATGAAAGAATAGGACCAGAACTTTAGTACTATACCACCCAAGTTACCTTAAAAACTTAGGTTTTGGAAATATGGGTGATTAAATTCGTCGCTATGCGATGTGCGGACAACGATTTGTCTAAGTATGACATGAAATATAATAATAAATACGGAGGTGTGCCAACATTACGTACACGTAGGGTGATAGAATAGGACCAGAACTTCTGTATTATACCACCCAATTTACCGTAAAAACTTAGGTTTTGGAAATATGGCTGATTAAAGTAGTCGCATTGAGATGTGCGGACAGAGATTTGTCAAAGTATGACATGAAAAATAAAATAAATACGGAAGTGTGCCAACATGACGTACACATAGGATGATAGAATAGGTCCTGAACTTCTGTATTATACCACCCAAGTTACCGTAAAAACTTAGGTTTTGGAAATTTGGCTGATTAAAGTAGTCGCATTGAGATGTGCAGACAGAGATTTGTCGAAGTTTGACACGAAATATAAAAAAAATACGGAGGTGTGCCAACATTACGTACACGTAGGGTAATAGAATAGGACCAGAACGTCTGTATTATACCACCCAAGTTACCGTAAAAACTTAAGTTTTGGAAATATGGCTGATTAAAGTAGTCGCATTGAGATGTGCGGACAGAGATTTGTCGAAGTTTGACACGAAATATAAAAATAAATACGGAATTGTGGATACATGACGTACACGTAGGGTGATAGAATAGGACCAGAACTTCTGTATTATTCCACCCAAGTTACCGTAAAAACTTAGGTTTTGGAAATATGGCTGATTAAAGTAGTCGCATTGAGATGTGCGGACAGCGATTTGTCAAAGTATGACATGAAAAATAAAATAAATACGGAAGTGTGCCAACATGACGTACACATAGGATGATAGAATAGGTCCTGAAATTTAGTATTATACCACCCAAGTTACCTTAAAAACTTAGGTTTTGGAAATATGGGTGATTAAATTAGTCGCTATGCGATGTGCGGACAACGATTTGTCTAAGTTTGACATGAAATATAAAAATAAATACGGTATTGTGGATACATGACGTACACATAGGGTGATAGAATAGGACCAGAACTTCTGTATTATACCACCCAAGTTACCGTAAAAACTTAGGTTTTGGAAATATGGCTGATTAAAGTAGTCGCATTGAGATGTGCGGACAGCGATTTGTCAAAGTATGACATGAAAAATAAAATAAATACGGAAGTGTGCCAACCTGACGTACACATAGGATGATAGAATAGGTCCTGAAATTTAGTATTATACCACCCAAGTTACCTTAAAAACTTAGGTTTTGGAAATATGGGTGATTAAATTAGTCGCTATGCGATGTGCGGACAACGATTTGTCTAAGTTTGACATGAAATATAAAAATAAATACGGAATTGTGGATACATGACGTACACATAGGGGTACACGTAGGGTGATAGAATAGGACCAGAACTTCTGTATTATACCACCCAAGTTACCGTAAAAACTTAGGTTTTGGAAATATGGCTGATTAAAGTAGTCGTATTGAGATGTGCGGACAGCGATTTGTCAAAGTATGACATGAAAAATAAAATAAATACGGAAGTGTGCCAACATGACGTACACATAGGATGAAAGAATAGGACCAGAACTTTAGTACTATACCACCCAAGTTACCGTAAAAACTTAGGTTTTGGAAATATGGCTGATTAAAGTAGTCGCTATGCGATGTGCGGACAACGATTTGTCTAAGTTTGACATGAAATATAAAAATAAATACGGAATTGTGGATACATGACGTACACATAGGGTGATAGAATAGGACCAGAACTTCTGTATTATACCACCCAAGTTACCGTAAAAACTTAGGTTTTGGAAATATGGCTGATTAAAGTAGTCGCATTGAGATCTGCGGACAGCGATTTGTCAAAGTATGACATGAAAAATAAAATAAATACGGAAGTGTGCCAACATTACGTACACGTAGGGTGATAGAATAGGACCAGAACTTTAGTACTATACCACCCAAGTTACCGTAAAAACTTAGGTTTTGGAAATATGGCTGATTAAAGTAGTCGCATTGAGATGTGCGGACAGCGATTTCTTTAAGTTTGACATCTAATATAGAAATAAATACGGAAGTGTGCCAACATTACGGTCACATAGGGTGATAGAATAGGACCAGAAAGTCTGTATTATACCACCCAAGTTACCGTAAAAACTTAGGTTTTGGAAATATGGCTGATTAAAGTAGTCGTATTGAGATGTGCGGACAGCGATTTGTCAAAGTATGACATGAAAAATAAAATAAACACGGAAGTGTGCTAGCATGACGTACACATAGGATGAAAGAATAGGACTAGAACTTTAGTAACATACCACCCTAAGTTACCTTAAAAAATTAGGTTTTGGAAATATGGGTGATTAAATTAGTCGCTATGCGATGTGCGGACAACGATTTGTCTAAGTTTGACATGAAATATAAAAATAAATACGGAGGTGTGCCAACATTACGTACACTAAGGGTGATAGAATAGGACCAGAACTTCTGTATTATACCACCCAAGTTACCGTAAAAACTTAGGTTTTGGAAATATGGCTGATTAAAGTAGTCGCATTGAGATGTGCGGACAGCGATTTGTCAAAGTATGACATGAAAAATAAAATAAATACGGAAGTGTGCCAACACGACGTACACATAGGATGATAGAATAGGTCCTGAAATTTAGTATTATACCACCCAAGTTACCTTAAAAACTTAGGTTTTGGAAATATGGCTGATTAAAGTAGTCGCATTGAGATGTGCGGACAGCGATTTGTCAAAGTATGACATGAAATATAAAATAAATACGGAAGTGTGCCAACATGACGTACACATATGATGATAGAATAGGTCCTGAAATTCAGTATTATACCACCCAAGTTACCTTAAAAACTTAGGTTTTGGAAATATGGGTGATTAAATTAGTCGCTATGCGATGTGCGGACAACGATTTGACTAAGTTTGACATGAAATATAAAAATAAATACGGAATTGTGGATACATGACGTACACGTAGGGTGATAGAATAGGACCAGAACTTCTGTATTATACCACTCAGGTTACCGTCAAAACTTAGATTTTGGAAATACGGGTGATTAAAATAGTCGCTTTGGATGTGCGGACAACGATTTGTCTAAGTTTGACATGAAATATAAAATTAAATACGGAATTTTGGATACATGACGTACACATTGGGTGATAGAATAGGACCAGAACTTCTGTATTATACCACCCTAGTTACCGTAAAAACTTAGGTTTTGGAAATATGGGTGATTAAATTAGTCGCTATGCGATGTGCGGACAGCGATTTGTCAAAGTATGACATGAAAAATAAAATAAATACGGAGGTGTGCCAACATGACGTACACATAGGATGATAGAATAGGTCCAGAACTTTAGTACTATACCACCCAAGTTACTGTAAAAACTTAGGTTTTGGAAATATGGGTGATTAAATTAGTCGCTATGCGATGTGCGGACAACGATTTGTCTAAGTTTGACATAAAATATAAAAATAAATACGGAGGTGTGCCAACATTACGTACACGTAGGATGAAAGAATAGGACCAGAACTTTAGTACTATACCACCCAAGTTACCTTAAAAACTTAGGTTTTGGAAATATGGATGATTAAATTAGTCGCTATGCGATGTGCGGACAACGATTTGTCTAAGTTTGACATGAAATATAAAAATAAATACGGAATTGTGGATACATGACGTACACATAGGGTGATAGAATAGGACCAGAACTTCTGTATTATACCACTCAGGTTACCGTCAAAACTTAGATTTTGGAAATACGGGTGATTAAAATAGTCGCTTTGGATGTGCGGACAACGATTTGTCTAAGTTTGACATGAAATATAAAATTAAATACGGAATTTTGGATACATGACGTACACATTGGGTGATAGAATAGGATTAGAACTATATTATTATACCACTCAGGTTACCGTCAAAGCTTAGGTTTTGGAAATACGGGTGATTAAAATAGTCGCTTTGGATGTGTGGACAGCGATCCACCTAAGTTTGACATAAAATATAAAATAAATACGGAGGTGTGTCAGCATGACGTACACGTAGGATGAAAGAATAGGACCAGAACTTTAGTACTATACCACCCAAGTTACCTTAAAAACTTAGGTTTTGGAAATATGGGTGTTTAAATTAACCGCTATGCGATGTGCGGACAACGATTTGTCTAAGTATGACATGAAATATAATAATAAATAGGGAGGTATGCCAACATTACGTACACGTAGGGTGATAGAATAGGACCAGAACTTCTGTATTATACCACCCAAGTTACCGTAAAAACTTAGGTTTTGGAAATATGGCTGATTAAAGTAGTCGCATTGAGATGTGCGGACAGCGATTTGTCGAAGTTTGACACGAAATATAAAAAAAATACGGAGGTGTGCCAACATGACGTACACATAGGATGATAGAATAGGTCCAGAACTTTAGTACTATACCACCCAAGTTACCTTAAAAACTTAGGTTTTGGAAATACGGGTGATTAAAATAGTCGCATTGAGATGTGCGGACAGCGATTTGTCAAAGTATGACATGAAATATAAAAATAAATACGGAATTGTGGATACATGACATCCACATAGGGTGATAAAATAGGACCAGAAATTTAGTATTATACCACCCAAGTTACCTTAATACTTAGGTTTTGGAAATATGGGTGATTAAATTAGTCGCTATGCGATGTGCGGACAACGATTTGTCTAAGTATGACATGAAATATAATAATAAATACGGAGGTGTGCCAAAATTACGTACACGTAGGGTGATAGAATAGGACCAGAACTTCTGTATTATACCACCCAAGTTACCGTAAAAACTTAGGTTTTGGAAATATGGCTGATTATAGTAGTCGCATTGAGATGTGCGGACAGCGATTTGTCAAAGTATGACATGAAAAATAAAATAAATACGGAAGTGTGCCAACATGACGTACACATAGGATGATAGAATAGGTCCTGAAATTTAGTATTATACCACCCAAGTTACCTTAAAAACTCAAGTTTTGGAAATATGGGTGATTAAATTAGTCGCTATGCGATGTGCGGACAACGATTTGTCTAAGTTTGACATGAAATATAAAAATAAATACGTAATTGTGGATACATGACGTACACATAGGGTGATAGAATAGGACACGAACTTCTGTATTATACCACCCAAGTTACCTTAATACTTAGGTTTTGGAAATATGGGTGATTAAATTAGTCGCTATGCGATGTGCGGACAACGATTTGTCTAAGTATGACATGAAATATAATAATAAATACGGAGGTGTGCCAACATTACGTACACGTATGGTAATAGAATAGGACCAGAACTTCTGTATTATACCACCCAAGTTACCGTAAAAACTTAGGTTTTGGAAATATGGCTGATTAAAGTAGTCGCATTGAAATGTGCGGACAGCGATTTGTCAAAGTATGACATGAAAAATAAAATAAATACGGAAGTGTGCCAACATGACGTACACATAGGATGATAGAATAGGTCCTGAAATTTAGTATTATACCACCCAAGTTACCTTAAAAACTTAGGTTTTGGAAATATGGGTGATTAAATTCGTCGCTATGCGATGTGCGGACAACGATTTGTCTAAGTTTGACATGAAATATAAAAATAAATACGGAATTGTGGATACATGACGTACACATAGGGTGATAGAATAGGACCAGAACTTCTGTATTATACCACCCAAGTTACCGTAAAAACTTAGGTTTTGGAAATATGGCTGATTAAATTAGTCGCTATGCGATGTGCGGACAACGATTTGTCGAAGTTTGACACGAAATATAAAAAAAATACGGAGGTGTGCCAACATGACGTACACATAGGATGATAGAATAGGTCCAGAACTTTAGTACTATACCACCCAAGTTACCGTAAAAACTTAGGTTTTGGAAATATGGGTGATTAAATTAGTCGCTATGCGATGTGCGGACAACGATTTGTCTAAGTATGACATGAAATATAACAATAAATACGGAGGTGTGCCAACAGTACGTACATATAGGGTGATAGAATAGGACCAGAACTTCTGTATTATACCACCCAAGTTACCGTAAAAACTTAGGTTTTGGAAATATGGCTGATTAAAGTAGTCGCATTGAGATGTGCGGACAGCGATTTGTCAAAGTATGACATGAAAAATAAAATAAATACGGAAGTGTGCCAACATTACGTACACATAGGATGAAAGAATAGGACCAGAACTTTAGTACTATACCACCCAAGTTACCTTAAAAACTTAGGTTTTGGAAATATGGGTGATTAAATTAGTCGCTATGCGATGTGCGGACAACGATTTGTCTAAGTATGACATGAAATATAATAATAAATACGGAGGTGTGCCAACATTACGTACACGTAGGGTAATAGAATAGGACCAGAACGTCTGTATTATACCACCCAAGTTACCGTAAAAACTTAAGTTTTGGAAATATGGCTGATTAAAGTAGTCGCATTGAGATGTGCGGACAGAGATTTGTCAAAGTATGACATGAAAAATAAAATAAATACGGAAGTGTGCCAACATGACGTACACATAGGATGATAGAATAGGTCCTGAACTTCTGTATTATACCACCCAAGTTACCGTAAAAACTTAGGTTTTGGAAATTTGGCTGATTAAAGTAGTCGCATTGAGATGTGCGGACAGAGATTTGTCGAAGTTTGACACGAAATATAAAAAAAATACGGAGGTGTGCCAACATTACGTACACGTAGGGTAATAGAATAGGACCAGAACGTCTGTATTATACCACCCAAGTTACCGTAAAAACTTAGGTTTTGGAAATATGGCTGATTAAAGTAGTCGCATTGAGATGTGCGGACAGAGATTTGTCGAAGTTTGACACGAAATATAAAAATAAATACGGAATTGTGGATACATGACGTACACGTCGGGTGATAGAATAGGACCAGAACTTCTGTATTATACCACCCAAGTTACCGTAAAAACTTAGGTTTTGGAAATATGGCTGATTAAAGTAGTCGCATTGAGATGTGCGGACAGCGATTTGTCAAAGTATGACATGAAAAATAAAATAAATACGGAAGTGTGCCAACATGACGTACACATAGGATGATAGAATAGGTCCTGAAATTTAGTATTATACCACCCAAGTTACCTTAAAAACTTAGGTTTTGGAAATATGGGTGATTAAATTAGTCGCTATGCGATGTGCGGACAACGATTTGTCTAAGTTTGACATGAAATATAAAAATAAATACGGTATTGTGGATACATGACGTACACATAGGGTGATAGAATAGGACCAGAACTTCTGTATTATACCACCCAAGTTACCGTAAAAACTTAGGTTTTGGAAATATGGCTGATTAAAGTAGTCGCATTGAGATGTGCGGACAGCGATTTGTCAAAGTATGACATGAAAAATAAAATAAATACGGAAGTGTGCCAACATGACGTACACATAGGATGATAGAATAGGTCCTGAAATTTAGTATTATACCACCCAAGTTACCTTAAAAACTTAGGTTTTGGAAATATGGGTGATTAAATTAGTCGCTATGCGATGTGCGGACAACGATTTGTCTAAGTTTGACATGAAATATAAAAATAAATACGGAATTGTGGATACATGACGTACACATAGGGGTACACGTAGGGTGATAGAATAGGACCAGAACTTCTGTATTATACCACCCAAGTTACCGTAAAAACTTAGGTTTTGGAAATATGGCTGATTAAAGTAGTCGTATTGAGATGTGCGGACAGCGATTTGTCAAAGTATGACATGAAAAATAAAATAAATACGGAAGTGTGCCAACATGACGTACACATAGGATGAAAGAATAGGACCAGAACTTTAGTACTATACCACCCAAGTTACCGTAAAAACTTAGGTTTTGGAAATATGGCTGATTAAAGTAGTCGCTATGCGATGTGCGGACAACGATTTGTCTAAGTTTGACATGAAATATAAAAATAAATACGGAATTGTGGATACATGACGTACACATAGGGTGATAGAATAGGACCAGAACTTCTGTATTATACCACCCAAGTTACCGTAAAAACTTAGGTTTTGGAAATATGGCTGATTAAAGTAGTCGCATTGAGATCTGCGGACAGCGATTTGTCAAAGTATGACATGAAAAATAAAATAAATACGGAAGTGTGCCAACATTACGTACACGTAGGGTGATAGAATAGGACCAGAACTTTAGTACTATACCACCCAAGTTACCGTAAAAACTTAGGTTTTGGAAATATGGCTGATTAAAGTAGTCGCATTGAGATGTGCGGACAGCGATTTGTTTAAGTTTGACATCTAATATAGAAATAAATACGGAAGTGTGCCAACATTACGGTCACATAGGGTGATAGAATAGGACCAGAAAGTCTGTATTATACCACCCAAGTTACCGTAAAAACTTAGGTTTTGGAAATATGGCTGATTAAAGTAGTCGCATTGAGATGTGCGGACAGCGATTTGTCAAAGTATGACATGAAAAATAAAATAAATACGGAAGTGTGCCAACATGACGTACACATAGGATGATAGAATAGGTCCTGAAATTTAGTATTATACCACCCAAGTTACCTTAAAAACTTAGGTTTTGGAAATATGGCTGATTAAAGTAGTCGCATTGAGATGTGCGGACAGCGATTTGTCAAAGTATGACATGAAATATAAAATAAATACGGAAGTGTGCCAACATGACGTACACATATGATGATAGAATAGGTCCTGAAATTCAGTATTATACCACCCAAGTTACCTTAAAAACTTAGGTTTTGGAAATATGGGTGATTAAATTAGTCGCTATGCGATGTGCGGACAACGATTTGACTAAGTTTGACATGAAATATAAAAATAAATACGGAATTGTGGATACATGACGTACACATAGGGTGATAGAATAGGACCAGAACTTCTGTATTATACCAACCAAGTTACCGTAAAAACTTAGGTTTTGGAAATATGGCTGATTAAAGTAGTCACATTGAGATGTGCGGACAGCGATTTGTCAAAGTATGACATGAAAAATAAAATAAATACGGAAGTGTGCCAACATGACGTACACATAGGATGATAGAATAGGTCCTGAAATTTAGTATTATACCACCCAAGTTACCTTAAAAACTTAGGTTTTGGAAATATGGGTGATTAAATTAGTCGCTATGCGATGTGCGGACAACGATTTGTCTAAGTTTGACATAAAATATAAAAATAAATACGGAGGTGTGCAGACATTACGTACACGCAGGATGAAAGAATAGGACCAGAACTTTAGTACTATACCACCCAAGTCGCTATGCGATGTGCGGACAACGATTTGTCTAAGTTTGACATAAAATATAAAAATAAATACGGAGGTGTGCCAACATTACGTACACTAAGGGTGATAGAATAGGACCAGAACTTCTGTATTATACCACCCAAGTTACCGTAAAAACTTAGGTTTTGGAAATATGGCTGATTAAAGTAGTCGCATTGAGATGTGCGGACAGCGATTTGTCAAAGTATGACATGAAAAATAAAATAAATACGGAAGTGTGCCAACATGACGTACACATAGGATGATAGAATAGGTCCTGAAATTTAGTATTATACCACCCAAGTTACCTTAAAAACTTAGGTTTTGGAAATATGGCTGATTAAAGTAGTCGCATTGAGATGTGCGGACAGCGATTTGTCAAAGTATGACATGAAATATAAAATAAATACGGAAGTGTGCCAACATGACGTACACATATGATGATAGAATAGGTCCTGAAATTCAGTATTATACCACCCAAGTTACCTTAAAAACTTAGGTTTTGGAAATATGGGTGATTAAATTAGTCGCTATGCGATGTGCGGACAACGATTTGACTAAGTTTGACATGAAATATAAAAATAAATACGGAATTGTGGATACATGACGTACACATAGGGTGATAGAATAGGACCAGAACTTCTGTATTATACCAACCAAGTTACCGTAAAAACTTAGGTTTTGGAAATATGGCTGATTAAAGTAGTCACATTGAGATGTGCGGACAGCGATTTGTCAAAGTATGACATGAAAAATAAAATAAATACGGAAGTGTGCCAACATGACGTACACATAGGATGATAGAATAGGTCCTGAAATTTAGTATTATACCACCCAAGTTACCTTAAAAACTTAGGTTTTGGAAATATGGGTGATTAAATTAGTCGCTATGCGATGTGCGGACAACGATTTGTCTAAGTTTGACATAAAATATAAAAATAAATACGGAGGTGTGCAGACATTACGTACACGCAGGATGAAAGAATAGGACCAGAACTTTAGTACTATACCACCCAAGTTACATTAAAAACTTAGGTTTTGGAAATATGGGTGATTAAATTAGTCGCTATGCGATGTGCGGACAACGATTTGTCTAAGTTTGACATGAAATATAAAAATAAATACGGAATTGTGGATACATGACGTACACATAGGGTGATAGAATAGGACCAGAACTTCTGTATTATACCACTCAGGTTACCGTCAAATCTTAGGTTTTGGAAATACGGGTGATTAAAATAGTCGCTTTGGATGTGCGGACAACGATTTGTCTAAGTTTGACATGAAATATTAAAATAAATACGGAATTTTGGATACATGACGTACACATTGGGTGATAGAATAGGATTAGAACTATATTATTATACCACTCAGGTTACCGTCAAAGCTTAGGTTTTGGAAATACGGGTGATTAAAATAGTCACTTTGGATGTGTGGACAGCGATCCACCTAAGTTTGACATAAAATATAAAATAAATACGGAAGTGTGTCAGCATGACGTACACGTAGGATGAAAGAATAGGACCAGAACTTTAGTACTATACCACCCAAGTTACCTTAAAAACTTAGGTTTTGGAAATATGGGTGTTTAAATTAACCGCTATGCGATGTGCGGACAACGATTTGTCTAAGTATGACATGAAATATAATAATAAATACGGAGGTGTGCCAACATTACGTACACGTAGGGTGATAGAATAGGACCAGAACTTCTGTATTATACCACCCAAGTTACCGTAAAAACTTAGGTTTTGGAAATATGGCTGATTAAAGTAGTCGCATTGAGATGTGCGGACAGAGATTTGTCGAAGTTTGACACGAAATATAAAAAAATACGGAGGTGTGCCAACATGACGTACACATAGGATGATAGAATAGGTCCAGAACTTTAGTACTATACCACCCAAGTTACCTTAAAAACTTAGGTTTTGGAAATACGGGTGATTAAAATAGTCGCATTGAGATGTGCGGACAGCGATTTGTCAAATTATGACATGAAATATAAAAATAAATACGGAATTGTGGATACATGACGTACACATAGGGTGATAGAATAGGACCAGAACTTCTGTATTATACCACCCAAGTAACCTTAATACTTAGGTTTTGGAAATATGGGTGATTAAATTAGTCGCTATGCGATGTGCGGACAACGATTTGTCTAAGTATGAGATGAAATATAATAATAAATACGGAGGTGTGCCAACATTACGTACACGTATGGTGATAGAATAGGACCAGAACTTCTGTATTATACCACCCAAGTTACCGTAAAAACTTAGGTTTTGGAAATATGGCTGATTAAAGTAGTCGCATTGAGATGTGCGGACAGCGATTTGTAAAAGTATGACATGAAAAATAAAATAAATATGGAAGTGTGCCAACATGACGTACACATAGGATGATAGAATAGGTCCTGAAATTTAGTATT
The DNA here is from genome assembly GCA_035578135.1 of Flexamia atlantica. NCBI lineage: Eukaryota > Metazoa > Arthropoda > Insecta > Hemiptera > Cicadellidae > Flexamia > Flexamia atlantica. The sequence continues at coordinate 74,959 of JAQJVK010000203.1, forward strand.
ATACCACCCAAGTTACCTTAAAAACTCAAGTTTTGGAAATATGGGTGATTAAATTAGTCGCTATGCGATGTGCGGACAACGATTTGTCTAAGTTTGACATGAAATATAAAAATAAATACGGAATTATGGATACATGACGTACACATAGGGTGATAGAATAGGACCAGAACCTCTGTATTATACCACCCAAGTTACCGTAAAAACTTAGGTTTTGGAAATATGGGTGATTAAATTAGTCGCTATGCGATGTGCGGACAACGATTTGTCTAAGTTTGACATGAAATATAAAAATAAATACGGAATTATGGATACATGACGTACACATAGGGTGATAGAATAGGACCAGAACTTCTGTATTATACCACCCAAGTTACCGTAAAAACTTAGGTTTTGGAAATATGGCTGATTAAAGTAGTCGCATTGAGATGTGCGGACAGAGATTTGTCAAAGTATGACATGAAAAATAAAATAAATACGGAAGTGTGCCAACATGACGTACACATAGGATGATAGAATAGGTCCTGAACTTCTGTATTATACCACCCAAGTTACCGTAAAAACTTAGGTTTTGGAAATTTGGCTGATTAAAGTAGTCGCATTGAGATGTGCGGATAGAGATTTGTCGAAGTTTGACACGAAATATAAAAAAAATACGGAGGTGTTCCAACATTACGTACACGTAGGGTAATAGAATAGGACCAGAACGTCTGTATTATACCACCCAAGTTACCGTAAAAACTTAGGTTTTGGAAATATGGCTGATTAAAGTAGTCGCATTGAGATGTGCGGACAGAGATTTGTCGAAGTTTGACACGAAATATAAAAATAAATACGGAATTGTGGATACATGACGTACACGTAGGGTGATAGAATAGGACCAGAACTTCTGTATTATACCACCCAAGTTACCGTAAAAACTTAGGTTTTGGAAATATGGCTGATTAAAGTAGTCGCATTGAGATGTGCGGACAGCGATTTGTCAAAGTATGACATGAAAAATAAAATAAATACGGAAGTGTGCCAACATGACGTACACATAAAATGATAGAATAGGTCCTGAAATTTAGTATTATACCACCCAAGTTACCTTAAAAACTTAGGTTTTGGAAATATGGGTGATTAAATTAGTCGCTATGCGATGTGCGGACAACGATTTGTCTAAGTTTGACATGAAATATAAAAATAAATACGGTATTGTGGATACATGACGTACACATAGGGTGATAGAATAGGACCAGAACTTCTGTATTATACCACCCAAGTTACCGTAAAAACTTAGGTTTTGGAAATATGGCTGATTAAAGTAGTCGCATTGAGATGTGCGGACAGCGATTTGTCAAAGTATGACATGAAAAATAAAATAAATACGGAAGTGTGCCAACATGACGTACACATAGGATGATAGAATAGGTCCTGAAATTTAGTATTATACCACCCAAGTTACCTTAAAAACTTAGGTTTTGGAAATATGGGTGATTAAATTAGTCGCTATGCGATGTGCGGACAACGATTTGTCTAAGTTTGACATGAAATATAAAAATAAATACGGAATTGTGGATACATGACGTACACATAGGGGTACACGTAGGGTGATAGAATAGGACCAGAACTTCTGTATTATACCACCCAAGTTACCGTAAAAAACTTAGGTTTTGGAAATATGGCTGATTAAAGTAGTCGTATTGAGATGTGCGGACAGCGATTTGTCAAAGTATGACATGAAAAATAAAATAAATACGGAAGTGTGCCAACATGACGTACACATAGGATGAAAGAATAGGACCAGAGCTTTAGTACTATACCACCCAAGTTACCGTAAAAACTTAGGTTTTGGAAATATGGCTGATTAAAGTAGTCGCTATGCGATGTGCGGACAACGATTTGTCTAAGTTTGACATGAAATATAAAAATAAATACGGAATTGTGGATACATGACGTACACATAGGGTGATAGAATAGGACCAGAACTTCTGTATTTTACCACCCAAGTTACCCTAAAAACTTAGGTTTTGGAAATATGGCTGATTAAAGTAGTCGCATTGAGATCTGCGGACAGCGATTTGTCAAAGTATGACATGAAAAATAAAATAAATACGGAAGTGTGCCAACATTACGTACACATAGGGTGATAGAATAGGACCAGAACTTTAGTACTATACCACCCAAGTTACCGTAAAAACTTAGGTTTTGGAAATATGGGTGATTAAATTAGTCGCTATGCGATGTGCGGACAACGATTTGTCTAAGTTTGACATGAAATATAAAATAAACACGGAAGTGTGCTAGCATGACGTACACATAGGATGAAAGAATAGGACTAGAACTTTAGTAACATACCACCCTAAGTTACCTTAAAAAATTAGGTTTTGGAAATATGGGTGATTAAATTAGTCGCTATGCGATGTGCGGACAACGATTTGTCTAAGTTTGACATGAAATATAAAATGAACACGGAAGTGTGCTAGCATGACGTACACATAGGATGAAAGAATAGGACTAGAACTTTAGTAACATACCACCCTAAGTTACCTTAAAAAATTAGGTTTTGGAAATATGGGTGATTAAATTAGTCGCTATGCGATGTGCGGACAGCGATTTGTTTAAGTTTGACATCTAATATAGAAATAAATACGGAAGTGTGCCAACATTACGGTCACATAGGGTGATAGAATAGGACCAGAAAGTCTGTATTATACCACCCAAGTTATCGTAAAAACTTAGTTTTTGGAAATATGGCTGATTAAAGTAGTCGCTTTGCGATGTGCGGACAGCGATTTGTCTAAGTTTGACATGAAATATAAAATAAACACGGAAGTGTGCTAGCATGACGTACACATAGGATGAAAGAATAGGACTAGAACTTTAGTAACATACTACCCTAAGTTACCTTAAAAAATTAGGTTTTGGAAATATGGGTGATTAAATTAGTCGCTATGCGATGTGCGGACAACGATTTGTCTAAGTTTGACATGAAATATAAAAATAAATACGGAGGTGTGCCAACATTACGTACACTAAGGGTGATAGAATAGGACCAGAACTTCTGTATTATACCACCCAAGTTACCGTAAAAACTTAGGTTTTGGAAATATGGCTGATTAAAGTAGTCGCATTGAGATGTGCGGACAGCGATTTGTCAAAGTATGACATGAAAAATAAAATAAATACGGAAGTGTGCCAACATGACGTACACATAGGATGATAGAATAGGTCCTGAAATTTAGTATTATACCACCCAAGTTACCTTAAAAACTTAGGTTTTGGAAATATGGCTGATTAAAGTAGTCGCATTGAGATGTGCGGACAGCGATTTGTCAAAGTATGACATGAAATATAAAATAAATACGGAAGTGTGCCAACATGACGTACACATATGATGATAGAATAGGTCCTGAAATTCAGTATTATACCACCCAAGTTACCTTAAAAACTTAGGTTTTGGAAATATGGGTGATTAAATTAGTCGCTATGCGATGTGCGGACAACGATTTGACTAAGTTTGACATGAAATATAAAAATAAATACGGAATTGTGGATACATGACGTACACATAGGGTGATGGAATAGGACCAGAACTTCTGTATTATACCACTCAGGTTACCGTCAAAACTTAGGTTTTGGAAATATGGGTGATTAAATTAGTCGCTATGCGATGTGCGGACAGCGATTTGTCAAAGTATGACTTGAAAAATAAAATAAATACGGAGGTGTGCCAACATGACGTACACATAGGATGATAGAATAGGTCCAGAACTTTAGTACTATACCACCCAAGTTACTGTAAAAACTTAGGTTTTGGAAATATGGGTGATTAAATTAGTCGCTATGCGATGTGCGGACAACGATTTGTCTAAGTTTGACATAAAATATAAAAATAAATACGGAGGTGTGCAGACATTACGTACACGCAGGATGAAAGAATAGGACCAGAACTTTAGTACTATACCACCCAAGTTACCTTAAAAACTTAGGTTTTGGAAATATGGGTGATTAAATTAGTCGCTATGCGATGTGCGGACAACGATTTGTCTAAGTTTGACATGAAATATAAAAATAAATACGGAATTGTGGATACATGACGTACACATAGGGTGATAGAATAGGACCAGAAATTCTGTATTATACCACTCAGGTTACCGTCAAAACTTAGGTTTTGGAAATACGGGTGATTAAAATAGTCGCTTTGGATGTGCGGACAACGATTTGTCTAAGTTTGACATGAAATATAAAAATAAATACGGAATTTTGGATACATGACGTACACATTGGGTGATAGAATAGGATTAGAACTATATTATTATACCTTTCAGGTTACCGTCAAAGCTTACCCAGGTAGCACGCAAACGTGTTTTCAACGTTGAAAATAGGTTTTTACGGGCGAATAACCGTTACGCGTTGAATTTTTCAACGTTATATTTTCAACGGGTTTTCAACGGTTGAAAATAACGTGTTATCAACGTTTAATATTTCAAAATATTCAACGTTCTCGAGCTTTTTCAATTAATTTTAATTACTCAGCTACAAACATTATTATCCTAATTTTTGATATAAATTTAAGATGACTTTTCCCTCCAATATCAATGTTTGCAACTCTGGCGTCAGGCGATGCATGCGCGCGCAACCTTTGACGTCCTCTGCGCAGCCCAAATTTCCAACCTTTGCAACTGAGCAGCAGTGACTTCGAGTGAACTTGTACTTGTAGTTATTTGTGGTCTACTCTCTGTGGTGTTTCTCCGTCTTCTTACTTTGAGGTAAGTTTAAAATGGCGAATTTATATTACGATATTAGGCCTAAGTATGAAGTCCTTTTTGCGTTTTAGAACGAGATAATTATGAAAGTTGGCTATGATTCTACTTGCTCATGTTGTGCTACCCACAATGGCAGCAAGGTGAAGATTCCTATGAACTTAAAAATGAATGCTATAGCTTTATTATTAAATTTTTACTTGTGCAGTTTTATAATGCTTAGGTAAAATTATCCTTAGATAAATTGGTATCTAGGCTTAACATGAGGACCTGCCTTATAAATTTATTGGATATAGGCCTTCACTATTTTAAATCTAGGCTAGGCCTACATGCATGGTGTTTGAAAGTATTCTATTTCATTTCAATAATCCAAAAACTATTTGCAAAACAGATAGGCTACCAGTCCCCTCCAAAAATGTAGAGGAACCCTAAAAATCTAGCCTAAGGCAAAATGGATTGGCTGAGCAAAACCCATAGATATTTAGCTGTCTAAAGGCTTTATCAGGTACAAGTTCCGTAGAAGGTGCACGCTTCACCTGACTATTTAGAGTAGTCTGTGTGAATTGGGGTGATAGGGTGGGGAACTATCGATAGTCGCCAGATCAACATGATTCAACTCTCCGAAATGATTACATCAGTTTTTGAATCAGTAGAATCGGCTCAAAGAATGGTACATCAGTTATTACCAACTGCGGCAAACTTTCCTTATTTAGTTTGTGAAGGCAGTGTTATCTCCAGTATAACAATATATCCTCCTTGTGCGTAGCACTTTGTTTACTCCGCCGTAATTCCAGGATCGCCAACATTGTATGAAAACAAAGGAAATAATCACTGTGCTTGAAATAGCAAATAATTAGGCCTATGAGAAAAAGTGAATTACTTTTACTATTGCCCGTTTATTTGGTGGTGCCCATTTTGGTGATGCCCTGAGTCGCCACTCAGGGCATCACCAGTGGCCGACAAGTGGCACGGCTGCAGCAGCGGCCCTCCAAGCTTTTAGAGAAAGGAAACTTAATCTGGCCAAATTCTAATGGTAATTATGAATTCCCAATGTGGGAAATTTGCAGCCGTCTAAAACCAACCATTTTGTCCCGTTTTCCTAGGATTTTTCCTCCTATTTTGGCGATACCAGCAGACTGGTGCAATCCAGGCAGTGCTGCTATCTGTGGGTGTTCCAGTGAACTACGTCCACTCTCGTGGTTATGCAGGGACCATCATCACTAGTGTTTTGTGTTCAGTCAAACGGAAATAAATCGGGTTCGCTGATCCGTTGCCTCGCACCGCTCGCACCTTATGAACCCCCGCCATTGGGTGGCCCGCAGCAAACGTGTTAATAGTCTTCTGTTATAAAGATTTAGAGAAACTATTGAAATTTATTTTATGCTTTAAGAGAAAAATGTACCTCATTCTATATTTTGTAGTTCTTATTGAGACTTTTCTTGTTTTGTTTCAGATAATTCGGTGACCATTGATATTTCTTCAACCGACCATACTTCAACAGACACACTCCTTACACCAAGAAGTGTCCCCCCTACTTTAATAACACCTACTCGCCAATGGACCCCGGGACTACCTACCATCCCGAATGGCTCTGGTCCCAGTCAAGCTTGTTCAGTCGAGTCAACAGGTAAGTTCATAAAGTTATTCACTTGTTTAAATTAATTAAAATGACACACTAACCTAGGTAAAACTTGTACAACTGATACGGTACATCTACAATTGAATTGGTGTAGTTGTATAGAGTGTTGGTGGTAGAGGTTCCTATAAAATGAAAAATAAACCAAGAAGAGAAGGCCCTTGCAGGTCATGTACATATTTTGTTACACTGCAAAAGGGGTTGGAACTACATAACAGACTGTGTCAGAGGGGATAGGGGTATACTTTCCAGGGTGGCAATTGTGATTTATCTCTTTTTTTACCACTGGCGTGGCAGTTTTTCTTAGTTGGTAACACATAAATTCATGACCGAGAATCCGTGATTGTGGCAGATAAGTCCCAAACACAAACAAAGGTATCTGGAATTCACCGTTACCTGCAATCTTTTTGCAATTGTTTCATCCTTAAGCCCCCTGATGCATTGGCAGAAGAAGTATATGGGGGGTAGATGCACATAGTCGCAGGGGCGGGGTAGATTAGTCATCTCTTATGATTCCTTTACAAATGCTACTGCGTTCATGAGTTGTATGGCTTTGCATTTCAAATTTTTGAGATATTTTTAAGGAATGTCTATTCTAATTGCTTAAAAACAATCCCTCCAGTATAAATAATTACTTAGAGGTGTGCGGATATCCAAAAACTCGGATCGGATCGGATATCCGAATCCGATCCGAGGGTTTTATAACTAACTGGTAAGACTGACTAGATATCCGACTCTATCGGATAGACTGCATTTTTTGGGGTAAATTGTAAAGAAAAATCAAATTTTCAAGTAAGGAAAGTCTTCCAAACAAAAGAAGTCACTGCCGACAAAAGTACATTAGTGACAGAAAACATCGCGGAGCAAAAACGACGCTTTGAAATGCGACGGTTGCGATAGCGGCTAGAACGCCTCAACACGATGCGATTATGTATAGTGATGTGTCGAGTCGAGTTGACTTGAGTCAAGAGCCGACTCGAGTTGACTCGAGTCAATTTGTTCGTAACTCGAGTTGGAGTGTTGGAGACGAACTCGTACGGAGATTGCCGACTCGGGCCGACTCGCTTCTCAACTCGAGTCAAAACCCGAACTCGCCCGATGATTGCCGACTCGTTTCCGTTTCTCAACTCGAGTTAGGTCCCGAACTCGTCCGAAGGTTGCCGACTTGAGCCGACTCGCTTCTCAACTCGAGTCAAAACCCGAACTCGCCCGATGATTGCCGACTCGCTTCTCAACTCGAGTCAGACCCGAACTCGTCCAATGGTTGCCGACTCGAGCCGACTCGCTTCTCAACTCGAGTCAGAACCCGAACTCGCCCGATGATTGCCGACTCGCTTCTCAACTCGAGTCAGAACCCGAACTCGCCCGATGATTGCCGACTCGCTTCTCAACTCGAGTCAGAACCCGAACTCGTCCAATGATTGCCGACTCGAGCCGACTCGTTTCTCAACTCGAGTTAGGTCCCGAACTCGTCCGAAGGTTGCCGACTCGCTTCTCAACTCGAGTCAGAACCCGAACTCGTCCGATGGTTGCCGACTCGAGCCGAGCCGTCCCCCATAGGAATTAGCATTGGTGCCTGACAGCGAGTCGAGTTCCACTTGACTCGTAACCAGGGTGACCAGACGTCCGGCTTGAGGAGGACATGTCCTCATTTTTAACGCTTGTCCTCCTGTCCTCCCGGCTTTCAAAAAATACGTAAAATGTCCGGCTTTTAAAAAAATCCTAGACAGGTATTTTTAAAACTATAATTAATAATTACCATACATAAATAGGCTACTGCTGTAGCAAACCTTGTACACCTGAGGACGGTGCTGCTTAAAGCAGGCACAGAGTTGGATGGAGTAGTTGTCGCGTTGTATGAGTATGCCGATTTGCGAGCGTAGTGTCGCGCGTCTATAGGCTAGTAGGCCTACGCGGCCGGCGGCAAGACGCAAGGCTACTGTAGACTGCGAGGGCGGAGAGAATCCCTACTAGATAGGCTTAATAATGTATTTTTTATATTAAGGTCTAAAACCTTAGTATACCTTTAGTACCTACACCTTTATTGCCATTTATTTTAGTACCTTTAGTGTATACCTTTAGTATTACACTCATATGCATTAGAGTCTGCATTTGCAGAATATTGGTAACTTCATATAACAGAGTATTTGAGAGTTATTGGTTTCACAATACAGATTTTTCGTATACTTTACAACTGGATTGTGAATTTTTACATTTTTTCATAATATTTACGTTTCATTAAAACAAAACAAGTGTTTTTTTAATTTTTCCGCTATATTATGAATTTTCAATTCTTATTAAATTTATAACTATACAGCAAATAAGTTTTTTTTTTTTAATATTAAGGACAACTATACCTTTGCATTACTCTATTGTAGTTGTATATACCCTTAAAAATAAGGTGTTAATTAGGAAATCTATCTTTGCCCTCCTTTCTTAGCAAATGTCATCCTATTTGAACCCAATTGTCCTACTCGTCAAAATTTTCATCTGGTCACCCTGCTCGTAACTCGAGTTGAGTGGGTGGACGAGTCGAGTTGACTCGAGTCATCAAATGACTCGACTCGACACATCACTAATTATGTAGTGGTATGCATCAATCGATGTATTTCGGTTGCCGATATTGCGACTCGTGATTAGATCGAGATCGTTGTTTACAATCAGATTACTCTGCAATACCCGACACGATAACAAACACTTTCTAAGATAAATTCTTGTATCGTAGCATTAAGTCAGTTAACAAATAGTAGTACATCCTGTAATAGTTCTGTCTCAGGTATCCGTTACCGACGAAACATCGATTGGGATCAGTGTTCGCCATTGACCGACTGTGTCCAACAGTCGTCTTGAATTTCCGAAACGAAATATCCCGTAAATACCCCATAAATAAATAGTCGTGTTGATGTTTCGTACGACTATTTTAGGCCGTAAATATCTTAAGTGGCCTGTTGATACGATAAAACAAAAAGCCTACAATAATTTTGGGCTGTCAAAGAATTGGCGAACCTGTTTATTTCATTGTTTTGTCTTGCCATTTTACTTCATTTTTGAATGTCGTCGTCTGCTTAAAAGCTGAATTAACTCAAGAACGTTTTTTTTTCAATCGCCAGATTACTTTATTTATCAATTAAACAATTACCTACCTAGAAATAGAAAGTTGAACGATCACAAATAAGTTTTATTTTGCTGAAATATTAATCTTTGACGATTTAAGCCTAATCAAAGCCGGCCGGCCGTATTTTCAATACGTGATTAAAATGGACATTTCTAAGACAACAGTACAATGCGACTTGACAACCTACGTCTATGAAAATAATTAGTGAGTTTGCTTGTTGTTTGTGATATAAAACAAATAGACCTTTGTTCTAATTAAATGACCAAGCTTTAATACTGAAACTTACTATATTTGAAACTTATCTTGAAATTTAGGTTAAGTTTACTGCTCAGACTTGTTTTGTTTTTTAGTATTATTGTAGTGAATCGAAATCTAGGTTGTCAGGCATTAATGCATAAATAAAAATGTTAAGCTTTCTTCAAATATGAGGTGATTGGTGAATCAAGTTTTATATTTAATTCTAGTCACTTAGGCCTAGTCTCTGATCAAATAAGGAAAAGAACAAAAAAGACAGAGGCCTAATAGTGAATAAATTTAGGTTGCATTGAAAAAGGATTTTTTAAGTTGCAAATCCTGAAATTGATTTAGGCCTAATAAGCTTATTCAATTATATACTAACTTACCTATGCTTAAGGGGAATCAATGAATTTCTAAATTCTTAACAGATATTTAGTTGAACCTTTGCATACTTTAATAATTGACATTTGGCCTATATTGGAAACAATATAGGCCCTATGACAACAATCAACAACTCAATCCTATCAAGGCAAATCCTCCCTTATACATTAGGGTAATATGGCAGTTCCTTGTAATTATCTTAGGCTTATGAGAAAACTTAAATCTGCTCATTATGCCGCGCTGTAAATATCCGAATCCGGTATTATCCGATCCGAACCTGTTGTTATCCAATCCGAAACCGATCCGAACATAAACTATCCGATCCGACTTAAAGACTCCAAAAATATATACATAACTCTCCATACTTAAAGCAAAACAAGATAGAGCAGAGAAAAGACCTGGGGGCCCTCACCACTGAGTGAGCCTAGGGGCCCAAAAGTCCTAAATCCGGCCCTGGGTGTTCTATGTTTTGATTTCAAATTTTGTGGACATTTGCCATTGTCACTGAATAGTAAAAATAGTTTCTCAACATTTCGGGATATCGAATCCGTTCCCGTCTTCAGTTGTTAAAGAACGTAGAACATTTATGTTCCAAAATTGTAACAAGTAAGCTCTATTTAATACTTTCCAACATTAATATGTGAAATCAAAATTTTTGTAACATCACTTGTGGTATTTTCTTTGTTTCAGTGCAAGTTATTGAGCGCCGTAGGTGGAGGCAGTGCTGCCCATGCTACAAGAAGAATGTTAAAGCGGCTTTTAACTTCTGAATTTGCTCAGTCCTTCAACTGGGCAGGGAGAGCCCCGAAAAAGCCTTTTAAGGTTTTGAGACAACATCCCTCATCTTTGGTAAGACATTATATATGTGTGTATGCAACTAAAATGTTTGATTTTTACAATGTTATGGTGGACATATTAATTATTGCTAGTAGTGTCAGATTTTTCTCGGACCGAGCTTGATTTTTACTCGGCCCGAGTTATAGGGCTTAATCGGTTCGAGTCTACTCGGGCCGAGCTTGTTAGTCAGCTAGTGCACTCGGATTGAATTTTTAAACGTATCCATTGTTAAATCCTTTCAAATAAAAATTTGTACCCGAGAGAATATCTCTATCCAACTAACTCGGACCAAGTTGTTTACATACGAGGTACTCGGATGCATTATTGTTGCGATCCGAGTAGCGTCCAAGTGATGCGCGTGCATCGTCCGAGTTAACTCGGTCCGAGAATAATCTGACGCTACTCAACCCGCCTTAAATCTTGTTATTCATAATTTTGTGTTATAAAACAGTCAATTATACTCAAATTTTATCCTCGAGCCAACAGTGCTGACCATTTTCACTGCCGGTTACACATCAAAGTGATCTTTTTAATTGTTAATGCTCTTGTTTTAAGAGACAGTTCAATTGGCATAAATAATTGTACAATTTGTCATACACTTGAACGTGTCCCCCCTTTTTCCCTTGGGTATATATGTACTTATTTCAACCAATCATTAAATATTTTACAAGAAAAATATTTATTCGGAAACACATTCTTGTTAACATATTGTAAATTTGTTTATCATTTTAATATTTCTTATGTATGTTCAGTTATAACAAATTATTAAATAAACTGGAATCCAGGTATTTGATGAGTTTCAACCAGAAATAAAAAATATTTCCTTGAATTTAATTGACTCATCATTTATCCGCTACCAATCTAAAAAATTGGCTGTTCATGGTATTTTTTTATAGTTCACGCATAAAGATTTCTACCATTTAAAGATTGTGTGTGGAGAGATGGATAAGGAATGGATAGAGCAAGATAGACGATTCCTAAAATTGTGTCATTGGCTGCAGCCAACTTTTTTATACCTGTTTGGTTTCTTATTGGATGATTATTTGGGTCTTATTTTCAAGTTGCTGTACTGGTCAGTTCAATGCGTGAAGGGCTTTAGAGGAAGAAAGTATTAGGTTTAGGTTTTATGTCTTGGGTAAAGATTTGTGATTATTAACATTAAACTGTGAATCATGTGACGTATATCAGTGTCTCCTCTGCCCAAAAAAACTGTCTGTAGCCAAGGTGCTAATTTAATTTATTATGTTTCAGATTCAGAAAAAAAACCATGAGTGGGGGGAACACTGTGGGAATTGAGGGCCAGATAGAAGTAGCCATCAAAGATTGGCTGAAGTACGCCGCAGTGAGGGTTCTTTCTTCAGAGAAAAGAAAACTGAAGGACTAATTATGTTGTAAATTCTATTAATAAGTTTTATCTAATTAAATAATTTTTAAATTTTCCAAATGTTTTCCTTCTTTTTTTTAGCCAAAAACCCTTATAAATGAACAGGAGAAATTTCAAAATATGTAGGATGGAATTTTTATCTTGATTAGTGAGACAACATGTGTTTACTTACAATTGATGATTTCTATTTACCATATAATTATTACAACATCAGTGGCCGAGCGCCAATACCTATCAAAAAACCTATTTCAATATTTTTTTTCTCTGAAAAACTCTTAGGGGCTCTATGCATGAAGCACCCAGCTGGCCTAGCTCTAGTGTAAATTACTTTCAGTAACACCAATTAATTTTATTGTTAATTTAAATTTATTGATCATTGTGACCAACGGTTTCTAGATGTTATTCACACCAAAAATAGTACTGAATATGATTCTTGAAACTTGGTACAAGTACACTATTAATATTATATTTCATGTAAAACTAGACATTTCTAGCACTTACCACCTAAACATGGATGCCATTTAAAACTTTAAAAAATCTCAAAAATAACTTATAACCTGTAAATTTTAGCAGATTTTTTCAAGAGCCATTGAAGATACACAATTTTATGCAAAGCAATGTTGATTGTCAAAATTGATTGAGTAATTAATTGTTATTGGGATTTTATTGGTAAAATCTTCAATTACCCAACTGATCTTTATAATCTTCAATCATATCACTCATCTGTTGACAAGAAAGTTCAATCTTTTTTGTCACAGGCTATGATGGCTGTAATTTGGATTTGAATATGTAAAGTGGTCACCATTTTTACATGGTAGATTCTACAAATGTGTAGTTTCATATGAAAGTTGACTTAGTGTAATGTGTGTACCATGTTTTACCGTTAAAAATGTGTTTTTCTATGTCTTTTAAATGCTTTTTCAAAGTTAAAAAATATGGTTATTTCAATGTGTTTTCAACGTTAATTCAATGTTTAAAAAAATTGTTATTTCAACGTGTTTTCAACGATCCTTCAACGTTTTAAAGTTAGTTGTTTCAACGTGTTTTCAACGTTTATTCAACGTTTAAAATAACGTTGAAAGGTTGGACATTTTCACGTGTTTTTAAGGTTACATTTCAACGTTAGATCAACGTTAAGGGTTCACGTGTTTTAAACGTTTTTTCAACGTTTGTGTGCTACATGGGTAGGTTTTGGAAATACGGGTGATTAAAATAGTCGCTTTGGATGTGTGGACAGCGATCCACCTAAGTTTGACATAAAATATAAAATAAATACGGAAGTGTGTCAGCATGACGTACACGTAGGATGAAAGAATAGGACCAGAACTTTAGTACTATACCACCCAAGTTACCTTAAAAACTTAGGTTTTGGAAATATGGGTGTTTAAATTAACCGCTATGCGATGTGCGGACAACGATTTGTCTAAGTATGACATGAAATATAATAATAAATACGGAGGTGTGCCAACATTACGTACACGTAGGGTGATAGAATAGGACCAGAACTTCTGTATTATACCACCCAAGTTACCGTAAAAACTTAGGTTTTGGAAATATGGCTGATTAAAGTAGTCGCATTGAGATGTGCGGACAGAGATTTGTCGAAGTTTGACACGAAATATAAAAAAAATACGGAGGTGTGCCAACATGACGTACACATAGGATGATAGAATAGGTCCAGAACTTTAGTACTATACCACCCAAGTTACCTTAAAAACTTAGGTTTTGGAAATACGGGTGATTAAAATAGTCGCATTGAGATGTGCGGACAGCGATTTGTCAAATTATGACATGAAATATAAAAATAAATACGGAATTGTGGATACATGACGTACACATAGGGTGATAGAATAGGACCAGAACTTCTGTATTATACCACCCAAGTAACCTTAATACTTAGGTTTTGGAAATATGGGTGATTAAATTAGTCGCTATGCGATGTGCGGACAACGATTTGTCTAAGTATGACATGAAATATAATAATAAATACGGAGGTGTGCCAACATTACGTACACGTATGGTGATAGAATAGGACCAGAACTTCTGTATTATACCACCCAAGTTACCGTAAAAACTTAGGTTTTGGAAATATGGCTGATTAAAGTAGTCGCATTGAGATGTGCGGACAGCGATTTGTAAAAGTATGACATGAAAAATAAAATAAATATGGAAGTGTGCCAACATGACGTACACATAGGATGATAGAATAGGTCCTGAAATTTAGTATTATACCACCCAAGTTACCTTAAAAACTTAGGTTTTAGAAAGATGGGTGATTAAATTAGTCGCTATGCGATGTGCGGACAACGATTTGTCTAAGTTTGACATGAAATATAAAAATAAATACGGAATTGTGGATACATGACGTACACATAGGGTGATAGAATAGGACCAGAACTTCTGTATTATACCACCCAAGTTACCGTAAAAACTTAGGTTTTGGAAATATGGCTGATTAAATTAGTCGCTATGCGATGTGCGGACAACGATTTGTCGAAGTTTGACACGAAATATAAAAAAAAATACGGAGGTGTGCCAACATGACGTACACATAGGATGATAGAATAGGTCCAGAACTTTAGTACTATACCACCCAAGTTACCGTAAAAACTTAGGTTTTGGAAATATGGGTGATTAAATTAGTCGCTATGCGATGTGCGGACAACGATTTGTCTAAGTATGACATGAAATATAACAATAAATACGGAGGTGTGCCAACATTACGTACATATAGGGTGATAGAATAGGACCAGAACTTCTGTATTATACCACCCAAGTTACCGTAAAAACTTAGGTTTTGGAAATATGGCTGATTAAAGTAGTCGCATTGAGATGTGCGGACAGCGATTTGACAAAGTATGACATGAAAAATAAAATAAATACGGAAGTGTGCCAACATGACGTACACATAGGATGATAGAATAGGTCCTGAAATTTAGTATTATACCACCCAAGTTACCTTAAAAACTTAGGTTTTGGAAATATGGGTGATTAAATTAGTCGCTATGCGATGTGCGGACAACGATTTGTCTAAGTTTGACATGAAATATAAAAATAAATACGGAATTGTGGATACATGACGTACACATAGGGTGATAGAATAGGACCAGAACTTCTGTATTATACCACCCAAGTTACCGTAAAAACTTAGGTTTTGGAAATATGGCTGATTAAATTAGTCGCTATGCGATGTGCGGACAGCGATTTGTCAAAGTATGACATGAAAAATAAAATAAATACGGAAGTGTGCCAACATTACGTACACATTGGATGAAAGAATAGGACCAGAACTTTAGTACTATACCACCCAAGGTACCTTAAAAACTTAGGTTTTGGAAATAAGGGTGATTAAATTAGTCGCTATGCGATGTGCGGACAACGATTTGTCTAAGTATGACATGAAATATAATAATAGATACGGAGGTGTGCCAACATTACGTACACGTAGGGTGATAGAATAGGACCAGAACTTCTGTATTATACCACCCAAGTTACCGTAAAAACTTAGGTTTTGGAAATATGGCTGATTAAATTAGTCGCATTGAGATGTGCGGACAGAGATTTGTCGAAGTTTGACACGAACTATAAAAAAATACGGAGGTGTGCCAACATGACGTACACATAGGATGATAGAATAGGTCCAGAACTTTAGTACTATACCACCCAAGTTACCTTAAAAACTTAGGTTTTGGAAATACGGGTGATTAAAATAGTCGCTTTGGATGTGTGGACAGTGATCCACCTAAGTTTGACATAAAATATAAAATAAATACGGCAGTGTGTCAGCATGACGTACACGTAGGGTGATGAAATAGGACCAGAACTTCTGTATTATACCAACCAAGTTACCGAAAAAACTTAGGTTTTGGAAATATGGCTGATTAAAGTAGTCGCATTGAGATGTGCGGACAGCGATTTGTCAAAGTATGACATGAAAAATAAAATAAATACGGAAGTGTGCCAACATGACGTACACATAGGATGAAAGAATAGGTCCTGAAATTTAGTATTATACCATCCAAGTTACCTTAAAAACTTAGGTCTTGGAAATATGGGTGATTAAATTAGTCGCTATGCGATGTGCGGACAACGATTTGTCTAAGTATGACATGAAATATAATAATAAATACGGAGGTGTGCCAACATTACGTAACATAGGGTGATAGAATAGGACCAGAACTTCTGTATTATACCACCCAAGTTACCGTAAAAACTTAGGTTTTGGAAATATGGGTGATTAAATTAGTCGCATTGAGATGTGCGGACAGCGATTTGTCTAAGTTTGACATGAAATATAAAAATAAATACGGAATTGTGGATACATGACGTACACATAGGGTGATAGAATAGGACCAGAACTTCTGTATTATACCACCCAAGTTACCGTAAAAACTTAGGTTTTGGAAATATGGCTGATTAAATTAGTCGCTATGCGATGTGCGGACAACGATTTGTCGAAGTTTGACACGAAATATAAAAAAAATACGGAGGTGTGCCAACATGACGTACACATAGGATGATAGAATAGGTCCAGAACTTTAGTACTATACCACCCAAGTTACCGTAAAAACTTAGGTTTTGGAAATATGGGTGATTAAATTAGTCGCTATGCGATGTGCGGACAACGATTTGTCTAAGTATGACATGAAATATAACAATAAATACGGAGGTGTGCCAACATTACGTACATATAGGGTGATAGAATAGGACCAGAACTTCTGTATTATACCACCCAAGTTACCGTAAAAACTTAGGTTTTGGAAATATGGCTGATTAAAGTAGTCGCATTGAGATGTGCGGACAGCGATTTGTCAAAGTATGACATGAAAAATAAAATAAATACGGAAGTGTGCCAACATTACGTACACATTGGATGAAAGAATAGGACCAGAACTTTAGTACTATACCACCCAAGGTACCTTAAAAACTTAGGTTTTGGAAATAAGGGTGATTAAATTAGTCGCTATGCGATGTGCGGACAACGATTTGTCTAAGTATGACATGAAATATAATAATAGATACGGAGGTGTGCCAACATTACGTACACGTAGGGTGATAGAATAGGACCAGAACTTCTGTATTATACCACCCGAGTTACCGTAAAAACTTAGGTTTTGGAAATATGGCTGATTAAATTAGTCGCATTGAGATGTGCGGACAGAGATTTGTCGAAGTTTGACACGAACTATAAAAAAATACGGAGGTGTGCCAACATGACGTACACATAGGATGATAGAATAGGTCCAGAACTTTAGTACTATACCACCCAAGTTACCTTAAAAACTTAGGTTTTGGAAATACGGGTGATAAAAATAGTCGCTTTGGATGTGTGGACAGTGATCCACCTAAGTTTGACATAAAATATAAAATAAATACGGCAGTGTGTCAGCATGACGTACACGTAGGATGATAGAATAGATCCAGAACTTTAGTACTATACCACCCAAGTTACCTTAAAAACTTAGGTTTTGGAAATATAGGTGATTAAATTAGTCGCTATGCGATGTGCGGACAACGATTTGTCTAAGTTTGACATGAAATATAAAAATAAATACGGAATTGTGGATACATGACGTACACATAGGGTGATAGAATAGGTCCTGAAATTTAGTATCATACCACCCAAGTTACCTTAAAAACTTAGGTTTTGGAAATATGGGTGATTAAATTAGTCGCTATGCGATGTGCGGACAACGATTTGTCTAAGTTTGACATGAAATATAATAATAAATACGGAGGTGTGCCAACATTACGTACACGTAGGGTGATAGAATAGGACCAGAACTTCTGTATTATACCACCCAAGTTACCGTAAAAACTTAGGTTTTGGAAATATGGCTGATTAAAGTAGTCGCATTGAGATGTGCGGACAGCGATTTGTCAAAGTATGACATGAAAAATAAAATAAATACGGAAGTGTGCCAACATGACGTACACATAGGATGAAAGAATAGGTCCTGAAATTTAGTATTATACCATCCAAGTTACCTTAAAAACTTAGGTCTTGGAAATATGGGTGATTAAATTAGTCGCTATGCGATGTGCGGACAACGATTTGTCTAAGTATGACATGAAATATAATAATAAATACGGAGGTGTGCCAACATTACGTAACATAGGGTGATAGAATAGGACCAGAACTTCTGTATTATACCACCCAAGTTACCGTAAAAACTTAGGTTTTGGAAATATGGGTGATTAAATTAGTCGCATTGAGATGTGCGGACAGCGATTTGTCTAAGTTTGACATGAAATATAAAAATAAATACGGAATTGTGGATACATGACGTACACATAGGGTGATAGAATAGGACCAGAACTTCTGTATTATACCACCCAAGTTACCGTAAAAACTTAGGTTTTGGAAATATGGGTGATTAAATTAGTCGCTATGCGATGTGCGGACAACGATTTGTCTAAGTTTGACATGAAATATAAAAATAAATACGATATTGTGGATACATGACGTACACATAGGGTGATAGAATAGGACCAGAACAGCTGTATTATACCACCCAAGTTACCGTAAAAACTTAGGTTTTGGAAATATGGGTGATTAAATTAGTCACTATGCGATGTGCGGACAACGATTTGTCTAAGTATGACATGAAATATAACAATAAATACGGAGGTGTGCCAACATTACGTACATATAGGGTGATAGAATAGGACCAGAACTTCTGTATTATACCACCCAAGTTACCGTAAAAACTTAGGTTTTGGAAATATGGCTGATTAAAGTAGTCGCATTGAGATGTGCGGACAGCGATTTGTCAAAGTATGACATGAAAAATAAAATAAATACGGAAGTGTGCCAACATTACGTACACATTGGATGAAAGAATAGGACCAGAACTTTAGTACTATACCACCCAAGGTACCTTAAAAACTTAGGTTTTGGAAATAAGGGTGATTAAATTAGTCGCTATGCGATGTGCGGACAACGATTTGTCTAAGTATGACATGAAATATAATAATAGATACGGAGGTGTGCCAACATTACGTACACGTAGGGTGATAGAATAGGACCAGAACTTCTGTATTATACCACCCAAGTTACCGTAAAAACTTAGGTTTTGGAAATATGGCTGATTAAATTAGTCGCATTGAGATGTGCGGACAGAGATTTGTCGAAGTTTGACACGAACTATAAAAAAATACGGAGGTGTGCCAACATGACGTACACATAGGATGATAGAATAGGTCCAGAACTTTAGTATTATACCACCCAAGTTACCTTAAAAACTTAGGTTATGGAAATACGGGTGATTAAAATAGTCGCTTTGGATGTGTGGACAGTGATCCACCTAAGTTTGACATAAAATATAAAATAAATACGGCAGTGTGTCAGCATGACGTACACGTAGGGTGATGAAATAGGACCAGAACTTCTGTATTATACCAACCAAGTTACCGAAAAAACTTAGCTTTTGGAAATATGGCTGATTAAAGTAGTCGCATTGAGATGTGCGGACAGCGATTTGTCAAAGTATGACATGAAAAATAAAATAAATACGGAAGTGTGCCAACATTACGTACACATAGGATGAAAAAATAGGACTAGAACTTTAGTACTATACCACCCAAGTTATCTTAAAAACTTAGGTTTTGGAAATATGGGTGATTAAATTAGTCGCTATGCGATGTGCGGACAACGATTTGTCTAAGTATGACATGAAATATAATAATAGATACGGAGGTGTGCCAACATTACGTACACGTAGGGTGATAGAATAGGACCAGAACTTCTGTATTATACCACCCAAGTTACCGTAAAAACTTAGGTTTTGGAAATATGGCTGATTAAAGTAGTCGCATTGAGATGTGCGGACAGAGATTTGTCGAAGTTTGACACGAAATATAAAAAAATACGGAGGTGTGCCAACATGACATACACATAGGATGATAGAATAGGTCCAGAACTTTAGTACTATACCACCCAAGTTACCTTAAAAACTTAGGTTTTGGAAATACGGGTGATTAAAATAGTCGCTTTGGATGTGTGGACAGTGATCCACCTAAGTTTGACATAAAATATAAAATAAATACGGCAGTGTGTCAGCATGACGTACACGTAGGATGATAGAATAGGTCCAGAACTTTAGTACTATACCACCCAAGTTACCTTAAAAACTTAGGTTTTGGAAATATAGGTGATTAAATTAGTCGCTATGCGATGTGCGGACAACGATTTGTCTAAGTTTGACATGAAATATAAAAATAAATACGGAATTGTGGATACATGACGTACACATAGGGTGATAGAATAGGTCCTGAAATTTAGTATTATACCACCCAAGTTACCTTAAAAACTTAGGTTTTGGAAATATGGGTGATTAAATTAGTCGCTATGCGATGTGCGGACAACGATTTGTCTAAGTTTGACATGAAATATAATAATAAATACGGAGGTGTGCCAACATTACGTACACGTAGGGTGATAGAATAGGACCAGAACTTCTGTATTATACCACCCAAGTTACCGTAAAAACTTAGGTTTTGGAAATATGGCTGATTAAAGTAGTCGCATTGAGATGTGCGGACAGCGATTTGTCAAAGTATGACATGAAAAATAAAATAAATACGGAATTGTGCCAACATGACGTACACATAGGATGAAAGAATAGGTCCTGAAATTTAGTATTATACCATCCAAGTTACCTTAAAAACTTAGGTCTTGGAAATATGGGTGATTAAATTAGTCGCTATGCGATGTGCGGACAACGATTTGTCTAAGTATGACATGAAATATAATAATAAATACGGAGGTGTGCCAACATTACGTAACATAGGGTGATAGAATAGGACCAGAACTTCTGTATTATACCACCCAAGTTACCGTAAAAACTTAGGTTTTGGAAATATGGGTGATTAAATTAGTCGCTTAGGATGTGTGGACAGCGATCCACCTAAGCTTGACATAAAATATAAAATAAATACGGCAGTGTGTCAGCATGACGTACACGTAGGATGAAAGAATAGGACCAGAACTTTAGTACTATACCACCCAAGTTACCTTAAAAACTTAGGTTTTGGAAATATGGGTGATTAAATTAGTCGCTATGCGATGTGCGGACAACGATTTGTCTAAGTTTGACATGAAATATAAAAATAAATACGATATTGTGGATACATGACGTACACATAGGGTGATAGAATAGGACCAGAACAGCTGTATTATACCACCCAAGTTACCGTAAAAACTTAGGTTTTGGAAATATGGCTGATTAAATTAGTCGCATTGAGATGTGCGGACAACGATTTGTCTAAGTATGACATGAAGTATAATAATAAATACGGAGGTGTGCCAACATTACGTACACGTAGGGTGATAGAATAGGACCAGAACTTCTGTATTATACCACCCAAGTTACCGTAAAAACTTAGGTTTTGGAAATATGGCTGATTAAAGTAGTCGCATTGAGATGTGCGGACAGAGATTTGTCGAAGTTTGACACGAAATATAAAAAAATACGGAGGTGTGCCATCATGACGTACACATAGGATGATAGAATAGGTCCAGAACTTTAGTACTATACCACCCAAGTTACCTTAAAAACTTAGGTTTTGGAAATATGGGTGATTAAATTAGTCGCTATGCGATGTGCGGACAACGATTTGTCTAAGTATGACATGAAATATAATAATAAATACGGAATTGTGGATACATGACGTACACGTAGGGTGATAGAATAGGAACAGAACTTCTGTATTATACCACCCAAGTTACCGTAAAAACTTAGGTTTTGGAAATATGGCTGATTAAAGTAGTCGCATTGAGATGTGCGGACAGAGATTTGTCGAAGTTTGACACGAAATATAATAAAAATACGGAGGTGTGCCAACATGACGTACACATAGGATGATAGAATAGGTCCAGAACTTTAGTACTATACCACCCAAGTTACCTTAAAAACTTAGGTTTTGGAAATACGGGTGATTAAAATAGTCGCATTGAGATGTGCGTACAACGATTTGTCTGAGTTTGACATGAAATATAATAATAAATACGGAGGTGTGCCAACATTACGTACATATAGGGTGATAGAATAGGACCAGAACTTCTGTATTATACCACCCAAGTTACCGTAAAAACTTAGGTTTTGGAAATATGGGTGATTAAATTAGTCGCATTGAGATGTGCGGACAGCGATTTGTCTAAGTTTGACATGAAATATAAAAATAAATACGGAATTGGGGATACATGACGTACACATAGGGTGATAGAATAGGACCAGAACTTCTGTATTATACCACCCAAGTTACCGTAAAAACTTAGGTTTTGGAAATATGGGTGATTAAATTAGTCGCTATGCGATGTGCGGACAACGATTTTTCTAAGTATGACATGAAATATAATAATAAATACGGAGGTGTGCCAACATTACGTACACGTAGGGTGATAGAATAGGACCAGAACTTTAGTACTATACCACCCAAGTTACCGTAAAAACTTAGGTTTTGGAAATATGGCTGATTAAAGTAGTCGCATTGAGATGTGCGGACAGCGATTTGTCAAAGTTTGACACGAAATATAAAAAAAATACGGAGGTGTGCCAACATGACGTACACGTAGGATGAAAGAATAGGACCAGAAATTCTGTATTATACCACCCAAGTTACCGTAAAAACTTAGGTTTTGGAAATATGGGTGATTAAATTAGTCGCTATGCGATGTGCGGACAACGATTTGTCTAAGTTTGACATGAAATATAAAAATAAATACGGTATTGTGGATACATGACGTACACATAGGGTGATAGAATAGGACCAGAACTTCTGTATTATACCACCAAAGTTACCGTAAAAACTTAGGTTTTGGAAATATGGCTGATTAAATTAGTCGCATTGAGATGTGCGGACAACGATTTGTCTAAGTATGACATGAAATATAATAATAAATACGGAGGTGTGCCAACATTACGTACACGTAGGGTGATAGAATAGGACCAGAACTTCTGTATTATACCACCCAAGTTACCGTAAAAACTTAGGTTTTGGAAATATGGCTGATTAAAGTAGTCGCATTGAGATGTGCGGACAGAGATTTGTCGAAGTTTGACACGAAATATAAAAAAATACGGAGGTGTGCCATCATGACGTACACATAGGATGATAGAATAGGTCTAGAACTTTAGTACTATACCACCCAAGTTACCTTAAAAACTTAGGTTTTGGAAATATGGGTGATTAAATTAGTCGCTATGCGATGTGCGGACAACGATTTGTCTAAGTATGACATGAAATATAATAATAAATACGGAATTGTGGATACATGACGTACACGTAGGGTGATAGAATAGGACCAGAACTTCTGTATTATACCACCCAAGTTACCGTAAAAACTTAGGTTTTGGAAATATGGCTGATTAAAATAGTCGCATTGAGATGTGCGGACAGAGATTTGTCGAAGTTTGACACGAAATATAAAAAAAATACGGAGGTGTGCCAACATGACGTACACATAGGATGATAGAATAGGTCCAGAACTTTAGTACTATACCACCCAAGTTACCTTAAAAACTTAGGTTTTGGAAATACGGGTGATTAAAATAGTCGCATTGAGATGTGTGGACAGTGATCCACCTAAGTTTGACATAAAATATAAAATAAATACGGCAGTGTGTCAGCATGACGTACACGTAGGGTGATGAAAAAGGACCAGAACTTCTGTATTATACCACCCAAGTTACCGTAAAAACTTAGGTTTTGGAAATATGGCTGATTAAAGTAGTCGCATTGAGATGTGCGGACAGCGATTTGTCAAAGTATGACATGAAAAATAAAATAAATACGGAAGTGTGCCAACATGACGTACACATAGGATGATAGAATAGGTCCTGAATTTAGTATTATACCACCCAAGTTACCGTAAAAACTTAGGTTTTGGAAATATGGCTGATTAAAGTAGTCGCATTGAGATGTGCGGACAACGATTTGTCTAAGTTTGACATGAAATATAAAAATAAATACGGAATTTTGGATATATGACGTACACATTGGGTGATAGAATAGGATTAGAACTATATTATTATACCACTCAGGTTACCGTCAAAACTTAGGTTTTGGAAATACGGGTGATTAAAATAGTCGCTTTGGATGTGTAGACAACGATCCACCTAAGTTTGACATAAAATATGAAATAAATACGGCAGTGTGTCAGCATGACGTACACGTAGGATGAAAGAATAGGACCAGAACTTTAGTACTATACCACCCAAGTTAACTTAAAAACTTAGGTTTTGGAAATATGGGTGATTAAATTAGTCGCTATGCGATGTGCGGACAACGATTTGTCTAAGTTTGACATGAAATATAAAAATAAATACGGAATTGTGGATACATGACGTACACATAGGGTGATAGAATAGGACCAGAACTTCTGTATTATACCACCCAAGTTACCGTAAAAACTTAGGTTTTGGAAATATGGCTGATTAAAGTAGTCGCATTGAGATGTGCGGACAGAGATTTGTCGAAGTTTGACACGAAATATAAAAAAATACGGAGGTGTGCCAACATGACGTACACATAGGATGATAGAATAGGTCCAGAACTTTAGTACTATACCACCCAAGTTACCTTAAAAACTTAGGTTTTGGAAATATGGGTGATTAAATTAGTCGCTATGCGATGTGCGGACAACGATTTGTCTAAGTATGACATGAAATATAAAAATAAATACGGAATTGTGGATACATGACGTACACATAGGGTGATAGAATAGGACCATAACTTCTGTATTATACCACCCAAGTTACCGTAAAAACTTAGGTTTTGGAAATATGGCTGATTAAAGTAGTCGCAATGAGATGTGCGGACAGCGATTTGTCAAAGTATGACATGAAAAATAATATAAATACCGAAGTGTGCCAACATGACGTACACATAGGATGATAGAATAGGTCCTGAAATTTAGTATTATACCACCCAAGTTACCGTAAAAACTTAGGTTTTGGAAATATGGCTGATTAAAGTAGTCGCATTGAGATGTGCGGACAGCGATTTGTCAAAGTATGACATGAAAAATAAAATAAATACGGAAGTGTGCCAACATGACGTACACATAGGATGATAGAATAGGTCCTGAAATTTAGTATTATACCACCCAAGTTACCGTAAAAACTTAGGTTTTGGAAATATGGCTGATTAAAGTAGTCGCATTGAGATGTGCGGACAGCGATTTGTCAAAGTATGACATAAAATATAATAATAAATACGAAAGTGTGCAAACATGACGTACACATAGGATGATAGAATAGGTCCTGAAATTTAGTATTATACCACCCAAGTTACCGTAAAAACTTAGGTTTTGGAAATATAGCTGGTTAAAGTAGTCGCATTGAGATGTGCGGACAGCGATTTGTCAAAGTATGACATGAAAAATAAAATAAATACGGCAGTGTGTCAGCATGACGTACACGTAGGATGAAAGAATAGGACCAGAACTTTAGTACTATACCACCCAAGTTACCTTAAAAACTTAGGTTTTGGAAATATGGGTGATTAAATTAGTCGCTATGCGATGTGCGGACAACGATTTGTCTAAGTATGACATGAAATATAATAATAAATACGGAGGTGTGCCAACATTACGTACACGTAGGGTGATAGAATAGGACCAGAACTTCTGTATTATACCACCCAAGTTACCGTAAAAACTTAGATTTTGGAAATATGGCTGATTAAAGTAGTCGAATTGAGATGTGCGGACAGAGATTTGTCGAAGTTTGACACGAAATATAAAATAAATACGGAGGTGTGCCAACAATACACATAGGATGATAGAATAGGTCCAGAACTTTAGTACTATACCACCCAAGTTACCGTAAAAACTTAGGTTTTGGAAATATGGCTGATTAAAGTAGTCGCATTGAGATGTGCGGACAGCGATTTGTCTAAGTTTGACATGAAATATAAAAATAAATACGGAATTGTGGATACATGACGTACACATAGGGTGATAGAATAGGACCAGAACTTCTGTATTATACCACCCAAGTTACCGTAAAAACTTAGGTTTTGGAAATATGGGTGATTAAATTAGTCGCTATGCGATGTGCGGACAGCGATTTGTCTAAGTTTGACATGAAATATAAAAATAAATACGGAATTGTGGATACATGACGTACACATAGGGTGATATAATAGGACCAGAACTTCTGTATTATACCACCCAAGTTACCGTAAAAACTTAGGTTTTGGATATATGGCTGATTAAGGTAGTCGCATTGAGATGTGCGGACAGCGATTTGTCAAAGTATGACATGAAAAATAAAATAAATACGGAAGTGTGCCAACATGACGTACACATAGGATGATAGAATAGGTCCAGAACTTTAGTACTATACCACCCAAGTTACCGTAAAAACTTAGGTTTTGGAAATATGGGTGATTAAATTAGTCGCTATGCGATGTGCGGACAACGATTTGTCTAAGTTTGACATGAAATATAAAAATAAATACGGAATTGTGGATACATGACGTACACATAGGGTGATAGAATAGGACCAGAACCTCTGTATTATACCACCCAAGTTACCGTAAAAACTTAGGTTTTGGAAATACGGGTGATTAAATTAGTCGCTATGCGATGTGCGGACAACGATTTGTCTAAGTTTGACATGAAATATAAAAATAAATACGGAATTGTGGATACATAACGTACACATAGGGTGATAGAATAGGACCAGAACTTCTGTATTATACCACCCAAGTTACCGTAAAAACTTAGGTTTTGGAAATATGGCTGATTAAAGTAGTCGCATTGAGATGTGCGGACAGCGATTTGTCAAAGTATGACATGAAAAATTAAATAAATACGGCAGTGTGTCAGCATGACGTACACGTAGGATGAAAGAATAGGACCAGAACTTTAGTACTATACCACCCAAGTTACCTTAAAAACTTAGGTTTTGGAAATATGGGTGATTAAATTAGTCGCTATGCGATGTGCGGACAACGATTTGTCTAAGTTTGACATGAAATATAAAAATAAATACGGAGGTGAGCCAACATTACGTACACGTAGGATGAAAGAATTGGACCAGAACTTTAGTACTATACCACCCAAGTTACCTTAAAAACTTAGGTTTTCGGAAATATGGCTGATTAAAGTAGTCGCTTTGCGATGTGCGGACAGCGATTTGTCTAAGTTTGACATGAAATATCAAAATAAATACGGAATTGTGGATACATGACGTACACATAGGGTGATAGAATAGGACCAGAAATTCTGTATTATACCACCGAAGTTACTGTAAAAACTTAGGTTTTGGAAATATGGCTGATTAAAGTAGTCGCATTGAGATGTGCGGACAGCGATTTGTCAAAGTATGACATGAAAAATAAAATAAATACGGAAGTGTGCCAACATGACGTACACATAGGATGATAGAATAGGTCCAGAACTTTAGTACTATACCAACCAAGTTACCGTAAAAACTTAGGTTTTGGAAATATGGGTGATTAAATTAGTCGCTATGCGATGTGCGGACAACGATTTGTCTAAGTTTGACATGAAATATAAAAATAAATACGGAATTGTGGATACATGACGTACACATAGGATGATAGAATAGGTCCTGAAATTTAGTATTATACCACCCAGGTTACCTTAAAAACTTAGGTTTTGGAAATATGGGTGATTAAATTAGTCGCTATGCGATGTGCGGACAACGATTTGTCTAAGTTTGACATGAAATATAATAATCAATACGGAAAGGGTGCCAACATTACGTACACATAGGGTGATAGAATAGGACCAGAACTTCTGTATTATACCACCCAAGTTACCGTAAAAACTTAGGTTTTGGAAATATGGGTGATTAAATTAGTCGCTATGCGATGTGCGGACAACGATTTGTCGAAGTTTGACACGAAATATAAAAAAAATACGGAGGTGTGCTACATGACGTACACATAGGATGATAGAATAAGTCCAGAACTTTAGTACTATACCACCCAAGTTACCGTAAAAACATAGGTTTTGGAAATATGGGTGATTAAATTAGTCGCTATGCGATGTGCGGACAACGATTTGTCTAAGTTTGACATGAAATATAAAAATAAATACGGAGGTGTGCCAACATTACATACACGTAAGATGAAAGAATAGGACCAGAACTTTAGTACTATACCACCCAAGTTACCTTAAAAACTTAGGTTTTGGAAATATGGGTGATTAAATTAGTCGCTATGCGATGTGCGGACAACGATTTGTCTAAGTATGACATGAAATATAATAATAAATACGGAGGTGTGCCAACATTACGTACACGTAGGGTGATAGAATAGGACCAGAACTTCTGTATTATACCACCCAAGTTACCGTAAAAACTTAGGTTTTAGAAATATGGCTGATTAAAGTAGTCGCATTGAGATGTGCGGACAGCGATTTGTCAAAGTATGACATGTAAAATAAAATAAATACGGAAGTGTGCCAACATGACGTACACATAGGATGATAGAATAGGTCCTGAAATTTAGTATTATACCACCCAAGTTACCTTAAAAACTAAGGTTTTGGAAATATGGGTGATTAAATTAGTCGCATTGAGATGTGCGGACAGCGATTTGTCAAAGTATGACATGAAATATAAAAATAAATACGGAATTGTGGATACATGACGTACACAAAGGATGAAAGAATAGGACCAGAACTTTAGTACTATAC
Organism: Flexamia atlantica; assembly: GCA_035578135.1. Classification (NCBI taxonomy): domain Eukaryota; kingdom Metazoa; phylum Arthropoda; class Insecta; order Hemiptera; family Cicadellidae; genus Flexamia; species Flexamia atlantica. The sequence goes on from JAQJVK010000203.1 coordinate 103,969, forward strand.
CACCCAAGTTACCTTAAAAACTTAGGTTTTGGAAATATGGGTGATTAAATTAGTCGCTATGCGATGTGCGGACAACGATTTGTCTAAGTATGACACGAAATATAAAAAAAATACGGAGGTGTGCCAACATGACGTACACGTAGGATGAAAGAATAGGACCAGAACTTTAGTACTATACCACCCATGTTACCTTAAGAACTTAGGTTTTGGAAATACGGGTGATTAAAATAGTCGCTTTGGATGTGTGGACAGTGATCCACCTAAGTTTGACATAAAATATAAAATAAATACGGCAGTGTGTCAGCATGACGTACACGTAGGGTGATGAAATAGGACCAGAACTTCTGTATTATACCACCCAAGTTACTGTAAAAACTTAGGTTTTGGAAATATGGCTGATTAAAATAGTCGCTTTGGATGTGTGGACAGTGATCCACCTAAGTTTGACATGAAATATCAAAATAAATACGGAATTGTGGATACATGACGTACACATAGGGTGATAGAATAGGACCAGAAATTCTGTATTATACCACCGAAGTTACTGTAAAAACTTAGGTTTTGGAAATATGGCTGATTAAAGTAGTCGCATTGAGATGTGCGGACAGCGATTTGTCAAAGTATGACATGAAAAATAAAATAAATACGGAAGTGTGCCAACATGACGTACACATAGGATGATAGAATAGGTCCAGAACTTTAGTACTATACCAACCAAGTTACCGTAAAAACTTAGGTTTTGGAAATATGGGTGATTAAATTAGTCGCTATGCGATGTGCGGACAACGATTTGTCTAAGTTTGACATGAAATATAAAAATAAATACGGAATTGTGGATACATGACGTACACATAGGATGATAGAATAGGTCCTGAAATTTAGTATTATACCACCCAGGTTACCTTAAAAACTTAGGTTTTGGAAATATGGGTGATTAAATTAGTCGCTATGCGATGTGCGGACAACGATTTGTCTAAGTTTGACATGAAATATAATAATCAATACGGAAAGGGTGCCAACATTACGTACACATAGGGTGATAGAATAGGACCAGAACTTCTGTATTATACCACCCAAGTTACCGTAAAAACTTAGGTTTTGGAAATATGGGTGATTAAATTAGTCGCTATGCGATGTGCGGACAACGATTTGTCGAAGTTTGACACGAAATATAAAAAAAATACGGAGGTGTGCTACATGACGTACACATAGGATGATAGAATAAGTCCAGAACTTTAGTACTATACCACCCAAGTTACCGTAAAAACATAGGTTTTGGAAATATGGGTGATTAAATTAGTCGCTATGCGATGTGCGGACAACGATTTGTCTAAGTTTGACATGAAATATAAAAATAAATACGGAGGTGTGCCAACATTACATACACGTAAGATGAAAGAATAGGACCAGAACTTTAGTACTATACCACCCAAGTTACCTTAAAAACTTAGGTTTTGGAAATATGGGTGATTAAATTAGTCGCTATGCGATGTGCGGACAACGATTTGTCTAAGTATGACATGAAATATAATAATAAATACGGAGGTGTGCCAACATTACGTACACGTAGGGTGATAGAATAGGACCAGAACTTCTGTATTATACCACCCAAGTTACCGTAAAAACTTAGGTTTTAGAAATATGGCTGATTAAAGTAGTCGCATTGAGATGTGCGGACAGCGATTTGTCAAAGTATGACATGTAAAATAAAATAAATACGGAAGTGTGCCAACATGACGTACACATAGGATGATAGAATAGGTCCTGAAATTTAGTATTATACCACCCAAGTTACCTTAAAAACTAAGGTTTTGGAAATATGGGTGATTAAATTAGTCGCATTGAGATGTGCGGACAGCGATTTGTCAAAGTATGACATGAAATATAAAAATAAATACGGAATTGTGGATACATGACGTACACAAAGGATGAAAGAATAGGACCAGAACTTTAGTACTATACCACCCAAGTTACCTTAAAAACTTAGGTTTTGGAAATATGGGTGATTAAATTAGTCGCTATGCGATGTGCGGACAACGATTTGTCTAAGTATGACACGAAATATAAAAAAAATACGGAGGTGTGCCAACATGACGTACACGTAGGATGAAAGAATAGGACCAGAACTTTAGTACTATACCACCCATGTTACCTTAAGAACTTAGGTTTTGGAAATACGGGTGATTAAAATAGTCGCTTTGGATGTGTGGACAGTGATCCACCTAAGTTTGACATAAAATATAAAATAAATACGGCAGTGTGTCAGCATGACGTACACGTAGGGTGATGAAATAGGACCAGAACTTCTGTATTATACCACCCAAGTTACCGTAAAAACTTAGGTTTTGGAAATATGGCTGATTAAAGTAGTCGCATTGAGATGTGCGGACAGCGATTTGTCAAAGTATGACATGAAAAATAAAATAAATACGGAAGTGTGCCAACATGACGTACACATAGGATGATAGAATAGGTCCTGAAATTTAGTATTATACCACCCAAGTTACCGTAAAAACTTAGGTTTTGGAAATATGGCTGATTAAAGTAGTCGCAATGAGATGTGCGGACAGCGATTTGTCAAAGTATGACATGAAAAATAAAATAAATACGGAAGTGTGCCAACATGACGTACACATAGGATGATAGAATAGGTCCTGAAATTTAGTATTATACCACCCAAGTTACCTTAAAAACTTAGGTTTTGGAAATATGGGTGATTAAATTAGTCGCTATGCGATGTGCGGACAACGATTTGTCTAAGTTTGACATGAAATATAAAAATAAATACGGAATTGTGGATACATGACGTACACATAGGGTGATAGAATAGGACCAGAACTTCTGTATTATACCACCCAAGTTACTGTAAAAACTTAGGTTATGGAAATATGGGTGATTAAATTAGTCGCTATGCGATGTGCGGACAACGATTTGTCTAAGTTTGACATGAAATATAAAAATAAATACGGAATTTTGGATACATGACGTACACATTGGGTGATAGAATAGGATTAGAACTATATTATTATACCACTCAGGTTACCGTCAAAACTTAGGTTTTGGAAATACGGGTGATTAAAATAGTCGCTTTGGATGTGTGGACAGCGATCCACCTAAGTTTGACATAAAATATAAAATAAATACGGCAGTGTGTCAGCATGACGTACACGTAGGATGAAAGAATAGGACCAGAACTTTAGTACTATACCACCCAAGTTACCGTAAAAACTTATGTTTTGGAAATATGGCTGATTAAAGTAGTCGCATTGAGATGTGCGGACAGAGATTTGTCGAAGTTTGACACGAAATATAAAAAAAATACGGAGGTGTGCCAACATGACGTACACATAGGATGATAGAATAGGTCCAGAACTTTAGTACTATACCACCCAAGTTACCGTAAAAACTTAGGTTTTGGAAATATGGGTGATTAAATTAGTCGCTATGCGATGTGCGGACAACGATTTGTCTAAGTATGACATGAAATATAATAATAAATACGGAGGTGTGCCAACATTACGTACACGTAGGGTGATAGAATAGGACCAGAACTTCTGTATTATACCACCCAAGTTACCGTAAAAACTTAGGTTTTGGAAATATGGCTGATTAAAGTAGTCGCATTGAGATGTGCGGACAGAGATTTGTCGAAGTTTGACACGAAATATAAAAAAATACGGAGGTGTGCCAACATGACGTACACATAGGATGATAGAATAGGTCCAGAACTTTAGTACTATACCACCCAAGTTACCTTAAAAACTTAGGTTTTGGAAATACGGGTGATTAAAATAGTCGCTTTGGATGTGTAGACAGCGATCCACCTAAGTTTGACATAAAATATAAAATAAATACGGCAGTGTGTCAGCATGACGTACACGTAGGATGAAAGAATAGGACCAGATCTTTAGTACTATACCACCCAAGTTACCTTAAAAACTTAGGTTTTGGAAATATGGGTGATTAAATTAGTCGCTATGCGATGTGCGGACAACGATTTGTCTAAGTATGACATGAAATATAATAATAAATACGGAGGTGTGCCAACATTACGTACACGTAGGGTGATAGAATAGGACCAGAACTTCTGTATTATACCACCCAAGTTACCGTAAAAACTTAGGTTTTGGAAATATGGCTGATTAAAGTAGTCGCATTGAGATGTGCGGACAGAGATTTGTCGAAGTTTGACATAAAATATAAAAAAAATACGGAGGTGTGCCAACATGACGTACACATAGGATGATAGAATAGGTCCAGAACTTTAGTACTATACCACCCAAGTTACCTTAAAAACTTAGGTTTTGGAAATACGGGTGATTAAATTAGTCGCATTGAGATGTGCGGACAGCGATTTGTCTAAGTTTGACATGAAATATAAAAATAAATACGGAATTGTGGATACATGACGTACACATAGGGTGATAGAATAGGACCAGAACTTCTGTATTATACCACCCAAGTTACCGTAAAAACTTAGGTTTTGGAAATATGGCTGATTAAAGTAGTCGCATTGAGATGTGCGGACAGAGATTTGTCGAAGTTTGACACGAAATATAAAAAAAATACGGAGGTGTGCCAACATGACGTACACTTAGGATGATAGAATAGGTCCAGAACTTTAGTACTATACCACCCAAGTTACCGTAAAAACTTAGGTTTAGGAAATATGGGTGATTAAATTAGTCGCTATGCGATGTGCGGACAACGATTTGTCTAAGTATGACATGAAATATAATAATAAATACGGAGGTGTGCCAACATGACGTACACATAGTGTGATAGAATAGGACCAGAAATTTTGTATTATACCACCCAAGTTACCGTAAAAACTTAGGTTTTGGAAATATGGCTGATTAAAGTGGTCGCATTGAGATGTGCGGACAGCGATTTGTCAAAGTATGACATGAAAAATAAAATAAATACGGAAGTGTGCCAACATGACGTACACATAGGATGATAGAATAGGTCCTGAAATTTAGTACTATACCACCCAAGTTACCTTAAAAACTTAGGTTTTGGAAATATGGGTGATTAAATTAGTCGCTATGCGATGTGCGGACAACGATTTGTCTAAGTTTGACATGAAATATAAAAATAAATACGGATTTGTGGATACATGACGTACACATAGTATGATAGAATAGGTCCAGAACTTTAGTACTTTACCACCCAAGTTACCTTAAAAACTTAGGTTTTGGAAATATGGAATCGCTGTCCGCACATCTCAATGCGACTACTTTAATCAGCCATATTTCCAAAACCTAAGTTTTTACGGTAACTTGGGTGGTATAGTACAGAAGTTCTGGTCCTATTCTATCACCCTATGTGTACGTCATGTATCCACAATTCCGTATTTATTTTTATATTTCATGTCAAACTTAGACAAATCGTTGTCCGCACATCGCATAGCGACTAATTTAATCACCCGTAATTCCAAAACCTAAGTTTTTAAGGTAAGTTGGGTGGTATAGTACTAAAGTTCAAGACCTATTCTATCATCCTATGTGTACGTCATGTTGGCACACTTCCGTATTTATTTTATTTTTCATGTCATACTTTGACAAATCGCTGTCCGCACATCTCAATGCGACTAATTTAATCAGCCATATTTCCAAAACCTAAGTTTTTACGGTAAATTGGGTGGTATAATACAGAAGTTCTGGTCCTATTCTATCACCCTATGTGTACGTCATGTATCCACAATTCCGTATTTATTTTTATATTTCATGTCAAACTTAGACAAATCGTTGTCCGCACATCGCATAGCGACTAATTTAATCACCCATATTTCCAAAACCTAAGTTTTTAAGGTAACTTGGGTGGTATAATACTAAAGTTCTGGACCTATTCTATCATCCTATGTGTACGTCATGTTGGCACACCTCCGTATTTTTTTTATATTTCGTGTCAAACTTCGACAAATCGTTGTCCGCACATCGCATAGCGACTAATTTAATCACCCATATTTCCAAAACCTAAGTTTTTAAGTTAACTTGGGTGGTATAGTACTAAAGTTCTGGTCCTATTCTTTCATCCTACGTGTACGTCATGCTGACACACTGCCGTATTTATTTTATATTTTATGTCAAACTTAGGTGGATCGCTGTCCACACATCCAAAGCGACTATTTTAATCACCCGTATTTCCAAAACCTAAGTTTTGACGGTAACCTGAGTGATATAATAATATAGTTCTAATCCTATTCTATCACCCAATGTGTACGTCATGTATCCAAAATTCCGTATTTATTTTTATATTTCATGTCAAACTTAGACAAATCGTTGTCCGCACATCGCATAGCGACTAATTAAATCACCCATATTTCCAAAACCTAAGTTTTTAAGGTAACTTGGGTGAATAATACTAAATTTCAGGACTTATTCTATCATCCTATGTGTACGTCATGTTGGCACACTTCCGTATTTATTTTATTTTTCATGTCATACTTTGACAAATCGCTGTCCGCACATCTCAATGCGACTACTTTAATCAGCCATATTTCCAAAACCTAAGTTTTTACGGTAACTTGGGTGGTATAATACAGAAGTTCTGGACCTATTCTATCATCCTATGTGTACGTCATGTTGGCACACCTCCGTATTTTTTTATATTTCGTGTCAAACTTCGACAAATCTCTGTCCGCACATCTCAATGCGACTACTTTAATCAGCCAAATTTCCAAAACCTAAGTTTTTACGGTAACTTGGGTGGTATAATACAGACGTTCTGGTCCTATTCTATCACCTTACGTGTACGTAATGTTGGCACACCTCCGTATTTATTATTATATTTCATGTCATACTTAGACAAATCGTTGTCCGCACATCGCATAGCGACTAATTTAATCACCCATATTTCCAAAACCTAAGTTTTTAAGGTAACTTGGGTGGTATAATACTAAAGTTCTGGACCTATTCTATCATCCTATGTGTACGTCATGTTGGCACACCTCCATATTTTTTTATATTTCGTGTCAAACTTCGACAAATCGTTGTCCGCACATCGCATAGCGACTAATTTAATCACCCATATTTCCAAAACCTAAGTTTTTAAGGTAACTTGGGTGGTATAGTACTAAAGTTCTGGTCCTATTCTTTCATCCTACGTGTACGTCATGCTGACACACTGCCGTATTTATTTTATATTTTATGTCAAACTTAGGTGGATCGCTGTCCACACATCCAAAGCGACTATTTTAATCACCCGTATTTCCAAAACCTAAGTTTTGACGGTAACCTGAGTGGTATAATAATATAGTTCTAATCCTATTCTATCACCCAATGTGTACGTCATGTATCCAAAATTCCGTATTTATTTTTATATTTCATGTCAAACTGAGACAAATCGTTGTCCGCACATCGCATAGCGACTAATTTAATCACCCATATTTCCAAAACCTAAGTTTTTAAGGTAACTTGGGTGGTATAATACTAAATTTCAGGACTTATTCTATCATCCTATGTGTACGTCATGTTGGCACACTTCCGTATTTATTTTATTTTTCATGTCATACTTTGACAAATCGCTGTCCGCACATCTCAATGCGACTACTTTAATCAGCCATATTTCCAAAACCTAAGTTTTTACGGTAACTTGGGTGGTATAATACAGAAGTTCTGGACCTATTCTATCATCCTATGTGTACGTCATGTTGGCACACCTCCGTATTTTTTTATATTTCGTGTCAAACTTCGACAAATCTCTGTCCGCACATCTCAATGCGACTACTTTAATCAGCCAAATTTCCAAAACCTAAGTTTTTACGGTAACTTGGGTGGTATAATACAGAAGTTCTGGTCCTATTCTATCACCTTACGTGTACGTAATGTTGGCACACCTCCGTATTTATTATTATATTTCATGTCATACTTAGACAAATCGTTGTCCGCACATCGCATAGCGACTAATTTAATCACCCATATTTCCAAAACCTAAGTTTTTAAGGTAACTTGGGTGGTATAATACTAAAGTTCTGGACCTATTCTATCATCCTATGTGTACGTCATGTTGGCACACCTCCATATTTTTTTTATATTTCGTGTCAAACTTCGACAAATCGTTGTCCGCACATCGCATAGCGACTAATTTAATCACCCATATTTCCAAAACCTAAGTTTTTAAGGTAACTTGGGTGGTATAGTACTAAAGTTCTGGTCCTATTCTTTCATCCTACGTGTACGTCATGCTGACACACTGCCGTATTTATTTTATATTTTATGTCAAACTTAGGTGGATCGCTGTCCACACATCCAAAGCGACTATTTTAATCACCCGTATTTCCAAAACCTAAGTTTTGACAATAACCTGAGTGGTATAATAATATAGTTCTAATCCTATTCTATCACCCAATGTGTACGTCATGTATCCAAAATTCCGTATTTATTTTTATATTTCATGTCAAACTGAGACAAATCGTTGTCCGCACATCGCATAGCGACTAATTTAATCACCCATATTTCTAAAACCTAAGTTTTTACGGTAACTTGGGTGGTATAATACTAAATTTCAAGTCCTACTCTATCACCCTATGTATACGTCATGTATCCACAATTCCGTATTTATTTTTATATTTCATGTCAAACTTAGACAAAACGTTGTCCGCACATCGCATAGCGACTAATTTAATCACCCATATTTCCAAAACCTAAGTTTTTAAGGTAACTTGGGTGGTATAATACTAAATTTCAGGACCTATTCTATTATCCTATGTGTACGTCATGTTGGCACACTTCCGTATTTATTTTATTTTTCATGTCATACTTTGACAAATCGCTGTCCGCACATCTCAATGCGACTACTTTAATCAGCCATATTGCCAAAACCTAAGTTTTTACGGTAACTTGGGTGGTATAATACAGAGGTTCTGGTCCTATTCTATCACCCTACGTGTACGTCATGTATCCACAATTCCGTATTTATTATTATATTTCATGTCATATTAAGGCAAATCGTTGTCCGCACATCGCATAGCGACTAATTTAATCACCCATATTTCCAAAACCTAAGTTTTTAAGGTAACTTGGGTGGTATAATACTAAATTTCAGGACCTTTTCTATCATCCTATGTGTACGTCATGTTGGCACACTTCCGTATTTATTTCATTTTTCATGTCATACTTTGACAAATCGCTGTCCGCACATCTCAATGCGACTACTTTAATCAGCCATATTTCCAAAACCTAAGTTTTTACGGTAACTTGGGTGGTATAATACAGAAGTTCTGGACCTATTCTATCACCCTATGTGTACGTCATGTATCCACAATTCCGTATTTTTTTATATTTCATGTCATACTTAGACAAATCGTTGTCCGCACATCGCATAGCGACTAATTTAATCACCCATATTTCCAAAACCTAAGTTTTTAAGGTAACTTGGGTTGTATAATACTAAATTTCAGGACCTATTCTATCATCCTATGTGTACGTCAAGTTGGCACACTTCCGTATTTATTTTATTTTTCATGTCATACTTTGACAAATCGCTGTCCGCACATCTCAATGCGACTACTTTAATCAGCCATATTTCCAAAACCTAAGTTTTTACGGTAACTTGGGTGGTATAGTACTAAAGTTCTGGACCTATTCTATCATCCTATGTGTACGTCAAGTTGGCACACCTCCGGATTTTTTTTACATTTCGTGTTAAACTTCGACAAATCTCTGTCCGCACATCTCAATGCGACTACTTTAATCAGCCATATTTCCAAAACCTAAGTTTTTACGGTAACTTTGGTGGTATAATACTAAATTTCAGGACCTATTCTATCATCCTATGTGTACGTCATGTTGGCACACTTCCGTATTTATTTTATTTTTCATGTCATACTTTGACAAATCGCTGTCCGTACATCGTATTGCGACTACTTTAATCAGCCATATTTCCAAAACCTAAGTTTTTACGGTAACTTGGGTGGTATAATACTAAATTTCAGGACCTATTCTATCATCCTATGTGTACGTCATGTTGGCACACTTCCGTATTTTTCCAAAACCTAAGTTTTTACGGTAACTTGGGTGGTATAATACAGAAGTTCTGGTCCTATTTCATCACCCTACGTGTACGTTTTGCTGACACACTGCCGTATTTATTTTATATTTTATGTCAAACTTAGGTAGATCACTGTCCACACATCCAAAGCGACTATTTTAATCACCCGTATTTCCAAAACCTAAGTTTTTAAGGTAACTTGGGTGGTATAGTACTAAAGTTCTGGTCCCATACTATCACCCTATGTGTACGTCATGTATCCACAATTCCGTATTTTTTTATATTTCATGTCATACTTAGACAAAGCGTTGTCCGCACATCGCATAGCGACTAATTTAATCACCCATATTTCCAAAACCTAAGTTTTTAAGGTAACTTGGGTGGTATAATACTAAATTTCAGGACCTATTCTATCATCCTATGTGTACGTCATGTTGGCACACTTCCGTATTTATTTCATTTTTCATGTCATACTTTGACAAATCGCTGTCCGCACATCTCAATGCGACTACTTTAATCAGCCATATTTCCAAAACCTAAGTTTTTACGGTAACTTGGGTGGTATAATACAGAAGTTCTGGTCCTATTTCATCACCCTACGTGTACGTTTTGCTGACACACTGCCGTATTTATTTTATATTTTATGTCAAACTTAGGTAGATCACTGTCCACACATCCAAAGCGACTATTTTAATCACCCGTATTTCCAAAACCTAAGTTTTTAAGGTAACTTGGGTGGTATAGTACTAAAGTTCTGGACCTATTCTATCATCCTATGTGTACGTCATGATGGCACACCTCCGTATTTTTTTTATATTTCGTGTCAAACTTAGACAAATCGTTGTCCGCACATCGCATAGCGACTAATTTAATCACCCATATTTCCAAAAGCTAAGTTTTTAAGGTAACTTGGGTGGTATAGTACTAAAGTTCTGGACCTATTCTATCATACTATGTGTACGTCATGTATCCACAATTCCGTATTTATTTTTATATTTCATGTCAAACTTAGACAAATCGTTGTCCGCACATCGCATAGCGACTAATTTAATCACCCATATTTCCAAAACCTAAGTTTTTAAGGTAATTTGGGTGGTATAATACTAAATTTCAGGACCTATTCTATCATCCTATGTGTACGTCATGTATCCACACCTCCGTATTTATTATTATATGTCATGTCATACTTAGAAAAATCTTTGTCCGCACATCGCATAGCGACTAATTTAATCACCCATATTTCCAAAACCTAAGTTTTTACGGTAACTTGGGTGGTATAATACAGAAGTTCTGGTCCTATTCTATCACCCTATGTGTACGTCATGTATCCACAATTCCGTATTTATTTTTATATTTCATGTCAAACTTAGACAAATCGTTGTCCGCACATCGCATAGCGACTAATTTAATCACCCATATTTCCAAAACCTAAGTTTTTAAGGTAACTTGGGTGGTATAATACTAAATTTCAGGACCTATTCTATCATCCTATGTGTACGTCATGTTGGCACACTTCCGTATTTATTTAATATTTCGGGTCAAACTTCGACAAATCTCTGTCCGCACATCTCAATGCGACTACTTTAATCAGCCATATTTCCAAAACCTAAGTTTTTACGGTAACTTGGGTGGTATAGTACTAAAGTTCTGGTCCTATTCTATCATCCTATGTGTACGTCATGTTGGCACACCTCCGTATTTTTTTATATTTCATGTCATACTTAGACAAATCGTTGTCCGCACATCGCATAGCGACTAATTTAATCACCCGTATTTCCAAAACCTAAGTTTTGACGGTAACCTGAGTGGTATAATAATATAGTTCTAATCCTATTCTATCATCCAATGTGTACGTCATGTATCCAAAATTCCGTATTTATTTTTAAATTTCATGTCAAACTTAGACAAAACGTTGTCCGCAGATCGCATAGCGACTAATTTAATCACCCATATTTCCAAAACCTAAGTTTTTAAGGTAATTTGGGTGGTATATTACTAAATTTCAGGACCTATTCTATCATCCTATGTGTACGTCATGTATCCACACCTCCGTATTTATTATTGTATTTCATGTCATACTTAGACAAATCGTTGTCCGCACATCGCATAGGGACTAATTTAATCACCCATATTTCCAAAACCTAAGTTTTTACGGTAACTTGGGTGGTATAATACAGAAGTTCTGGTCCTATTCTATCACCCTATGTGTACGTCATGTATCCACAATTCCGTATTTATTTTTATATTTCATGTCAAACTTAGACAAATCGTTGTCCGCACATCGCATAGCGACTAATTTAATCACCCATATTTCCAAAACCTAAGTTTTTAAGGTAACTTGGGTGGTATAATACTAAATTTCAGGACCTATTCTATCATCCTATGTGTACGTCATGTTGGCACACTCCCAAGTAGCATTTGTGTTGGCTAAAATAGTTTTAAAATAAGTTTTATCTAAATTTTAAATGTTGAAAAAATGTTTTTAAAATGATTTCTTTTCAAACAAATTTCCTAACTGACCAATTTTAATACCATTCAAAATGAGTTTTAAAATTATGTTAAAATAATTTTAAAGTGTTAAAAATTGTTTTAAAATCAATCTTAAAAGATAAATTTATATAATTTTTAATAACTTTAAAACTAGTTATAAATACTTTTTAAAAAATGTTCAAATTATTAAAAACTTATTTTATATTGTTTTACACCAAATTTTAAGTAATGTTATAATCATTTTGTAAATTGTTAAAAATTGTTTTAAAACTATTTATTTTCAAAGAATTTTCCTATCTGACCAATTTTATAATCATTTAAAATAATGTGTAAACTTATGTTAAAACTAGTTTAAAGTATTATAAAAATAATCCTGAAATAAATTTTATAAATCATTAATATATACATATATTTTAATGAGTTGTTTACTTTATAAATAGTTTTAACAAATTTTAAATTAATTAAAAATTATTTATAAATTTGTTTATGGCTTAGTAGCAAAATTATAAAAAAAGTTAATTGTTAATAAAAGTTACAAAAATATTTCTTTTCAAAACATTTGCTGACTGACCAATTTTATAACCGTTAAAAATGATATTTGAACTCGTGTTAAAACAATTTTATAATGTTAAAAAATATTTTCAAAATTTTATCTACGACCATTGCAATAAACACCAATTACAATATTACACCATAAAAAAGTACTTTACAAAACCTAAAACCATATGTAGTTTTATATTTTCCATCTCGCTCGACATTTAATGGCCTTCAGAATACAATCGTTGCATAAACTACTATTAATGGTTTGTATAGAAATTGTATAGAACACATTTTTTAACACTTACAACTGACAGATAATAAAGTGATAGTGACAATGTATTAAAACAGGTTAATTAAGTAATAAAACTTGATTAAAAGCAAAAATCTATATTCACAAAGTAATAATATATACAAAGGTTCAAGAGTTAGTTGTTGATCAGATTCTCAGTGTTGATGTTCTCTTCATGATTCTCGTCATGGGCATCTTCCTGATGCTCCAAGCTGGAAACAGAGAATTGTTGGTTTTAACACAATTGTGAAGTTACCAAAAACTGCACAGAACGATATTGGTAAAATTAACTGTTTTCTTGGTATTAGTATAAAGTTGGCAAAAATGTAATTATTACCTTCTAATACAATGATTATTCCGAGGATATTAGGATATTAAAATTTAATTGAATCTAGGTGAAATAGTTATGGCTTAAAGTTTTACTGCCTGCCTTTAAGTTTAGTTTAATTGTACAGAACATAAATCTGTAAAGGGTATAAAAACGTGTTATTACCAAGCTCAGCTCGGCTCGGTCCAATACTCTATATTGATAAAGAAACACAAGAAGATTTGCAGTGTGTTTATTGCATTAAACACATCTTTGAGTTTAAATATATATACTTACAAGATTTCTTTATAGTAAAGTAGATGTATTGTAATGAACGCTGAGATACAAAAAACTTAAAAAAAACAATTCATTGAAATTTCTTACGTTTACAATGGTTTCATGCTTAGTTATTTATAATGAGAACCTTAGTTGATATATACCGTACTTAACATTATAATAATATAGTTCTAATCCTATTCTATCACCCAATGTGTACGTCATGTATCCAAAATTCCGTATTTATTTTTATATTTCATGTCAAACTGAGACAAATCGTTGTCCGCACATCGCATAGCGACTAATTTAATCACCCATATTTCCAAAACCTAAGTTTTTACGGTAACTTGGGTGGTATAATACTAAATTTCAGGTCCTACTCTATCACCCTATGTGTATGTCATGTATCCACAATTCCGTATTTATTTTTATATTTCATGTCAAACTTAGACAAAACGTTGTCCGCACATCGCATAGCGACTAATTTAATCACCCATATTTCCAAAACCTAAGTTTTTAAGGTAACTTGGGTGGTATAATACTAAATTTCAGGACCTCTTCATGATATGTGTACGTCATGTTGGCACACTTCCGTATTTTTTTTATTTTTCATGTCATACTTTGACAAATCGCTGTCCGCACATCTCAATGCGACTACTTTAATCAGCCATATTTCCAAAACCTAAGTTTTTACGGTAACTTGGGTGGTATAGTACTAAAGTTCTGGACCTATTCTATCATCCTATGTGTACGTCATGTTGGCACACCTCCGTATTTCTTTTATATTACGTGTCAAACTTCGACAAATCTCTGTCCGCACATCTCAATGCGACTACTTTAATCAGCCATATTTCCAAAACCTAAGTTTTTACGGTAACTTGGGTGGTATAGTACAGAAGTTCTGGTCCTATTCTATCATCCTATGTGTACGTCATGTTGGCACACTTCCGTATTTATTTTATTTTTCATGTCATACTTTGACAAATCGCTGTCCGCACATCTCAATGCGACTACTTTAATCAGCCATATTTCCAAAACCTAAGTTTTTACGGTAACTTGGGTGGTATAATACTAAATTTCAGGACCTATTCTATCATCCTATGTGTACGTCATGTTGGCACACTTCCGTATTTTTCCAAAACCTAAGTTTTTACGGTAACTTGGGTGGTATAATACAGAAGTTCTGGTCCTATTTCATCACCCTACGTGTACGTTTTGCTGACACACTGCCGTATTTATTTTATATTTTATGTCAAACTTAGGTAGATCACTGTCCACACATCCAAAGCGACTATTTTTATCACCCGTATTTCCAAAACCTAAGTTTTTAAGGTAACTTGGGTGGTATAGTACTAAAGTTCTGGACCTATTCTATCATCCTATGTGTACGTCATGATGGCACACCTCCGTATTTTTTTATATTTCGTGTCAAACATAGACAAATCGTTGTCCGCACATCGCATAGCGACAAATTTAATCACCCATATTTCCAAAACCTAAGTTTTTAAGGTAACTTGGGTGGTATAGTACTAAAGTTCTGGACCTATTCTATCATACTATGTGTACGTCATGTATCCACAATTCCGTATTTATTTTTATATTTCATGTCAAACTTAGACAAATCGTTGTCCGCACATCGCATAGCGACTAATTTAATCACCCATATTTCCAAAACCTAAGTTTTTAAGGTAATTTGGGTGGTATAATACTAAATTTCAGGACCTATTCTATCATCCTATGTGTACGTCATGTATCCACACCTCCGTATTTATTATTATATTTCATGTCATACTTAGACAAATCGTTGTCCGCACATCGCATAGCGACTAATTTAATCACCCATATTTACAAAACCTAAGTTTTTGCGGTAACTTGGGTGGTATAATACAGAAGTTCTCGTCCTATTCTAGAACCCTATGTGTACGTCATGTATCCACATTTCCGTATTTATTTTTATATTTCATGTCAAACTTAGACAAATCGTTGTCCGCACATCGCATAGCGACTAATTTAATCACCCATATTTCCAAAACCTAAGTTTTTAAGGTAACTTGGGTGGTATAATACTAAATTTCAGGACCTATTCTATCATCCTATGTGTACGTCATGTTGGCATACTTCCGTATTTATTTAATATTTCGGGTCAAACTTCGACAAATCTCTGTCCGCACATCTCAATGCGACTACTTTAATCAGCCATATTTCCAAAACCTAAGTTTTTACGGTAACTTGGGTGGTATAGTACAGAAGTTCTGGTCCTATTCTATCACCCTATGTGTACGTCATGTATCCACAATACCGTATTTATTTTTATATTTCATGTCAAACTTAGACAAATCGCTGTCCGCACATCTCAATGCGACTACTTTAATCAGCCATATTTCCAAAACCTAAGTTTTTACGGTAACTTGGGTGGCATAGTACTAAAGTTCTGGTCCTATTCTATCATCCTATGTGTACGTCATGTTGGCACACCTCCGTATTTTTTTTATATTTCATGTCATACTTAGACAAATTGTTGTCCGCACATCGCATAGCGACTATTTAATCACCCATATTTCCAAAACCTAAGTTTTTAAGGTAACTTGGGTGGTATAATACTAAATTTCAGGACCTATTCTATCATCCTATGTGTACGTCATGTTGGCACACCTCCGTATTTTTTTTATATTTCATGTCATACTTAGACAAATTGTTGTCCGCACATCGCATAGCGACTAATTTAATCACCCATATTTCCAAAACCTAAGTTTTTAAGGTAACTTGGGTGGTATAGTACTAAAGTTCTGGTCCTATTCTTTCATCCTACGTGTACGTCATGCTGACACACTTCCGTATTTATTTTATATTTTATGTCAAACTTAGGTGGATCGCTGTCCACACATCCAAAGCGACTATTTTAATCACCCGTATTTCCAAAACCTAAGTTTTGACGGTAACCTGAGTGGTATTATAATATAGTTCTAATCCTATTCTATCATCCAATGTGTACGTCATGTATCCAAAATTCCGTATTTATTTTTATATTTCATGTCAAACTTAGACAAATCGTTGTCCGCACATCGCATAGCGACTAATTTAATCACCCATATATCCAAAACCTAAGATTTTAAGGTAACTTGGGTGGTATAGTACAGAAGTTCTGGTCCTATTCTATCACCCTATGTGTACGTCATGTATCCACGATTCCGTATTTATTTTTATATTTCATGTCAAACTTAGACAAATCGTTGTCCGCACATCGCATAGCGACTAATTTAATCACCCATATTTCCAAAACCTAAGTTTTTACGGTAACTTGGGTGGTATAGTACTAAAGTTCTGGACCTATTCCATCATCCTATGTGTACGTCATGTTGGCACACCTCCGTATTTTTTTTATATTTCGTGTCAAACTTCGACAAATCGTTGTCCGCACATCGCATACGGTCTAATTTAATCACCCATATTTCCAAACCTAAGTTTTTACGGTAACTTGGGTGGTATAATACAGAAGTTCTGGTCCTATTCTATCACCCTATGTGTACGTCATGTATCCACAATTCCGTATTTATTTTATATTTCATGTCAAACTTAGACAAATCGCTGTCCGCACATCTCAATGCGACTACTTTAATCACCCATATTTCCAAAACCTAAGTTTTTACGGTAACTTGGGTGGTATAGTACTAAAGTTCTGGACCTATTCTATCATCCTATGTGTACGTCATGTTGGCACACCTCCGTATTTTTTTTATATTTCGTGTCAAACCTCGACAAATCTCTGTCCGCACATCTCAATGCGACTACTTTAATCAGCCATATTTCCAAAACCTAAGTTTTTACGGTTACTTGGGTGGTATAATACAGAAGTTCTGGTCCTATTCTTTCACCCTACGTGTACGTAATGTTGGCACACCTCCGTATTTATTATTATATTTCATGTCAAACTTAGACAAATCGTTGTCCGCACATCGCATAGCGACTAATTTAATCACCCATATTTCCAAAACCTACGTTTTTACGGTAACTTGGGTGGTATAATACTAAATTTCAGGACCTATTCTTTCATCCTATGTGTACGTCATGTTGGCACACTTCCGTATTTATTTTATTTTTCATGTCATACTTTGACAAATCGCTGTCCGCACATCTCAATGCGACTACTTTAATCAGCCATATTTCCAAAACCTAAGTTTTTACGGTAACTTTGGTGGTATAGTACTAAAGTTCTGGACCTATTCTATCATCCTATGTGTACGTAATGTTGGCACACCTCCGTATTTATTATTATATTTCATGTCATACTTAGACAAATCGTTGTCCGCACATCGCATAGCGACTAATTTAATCACCCATATTTCCAAAACCTAAGTTTTTAAGGTAACTTGGGTGGTATAGTACTAAAGTTCTGGCCCTATTCTTTCATCCTACGTGTACGTAATGTTGGCACACCTCCGTATTTATTTTTATATTTCATGTCAAACTTAGACAAATCGTTGTCCGAACATCGCATAGCGAATAATTTAATCACCCATATTTCCAAAACCTAAGTTTTTACGGTAACTTGGGTGGTATAATACAGAAGTTCTGGTCCTATTCTATCACCCTATGTGTACGTCATGTATCCACAATTCCGTATTTATTTTTATATTTCATGTCAAACTTAGACAAATCGTTGTCCGCACATCGCATAGCGACTAATTTAATCACCCATATTTCCAAAACCTAAGTTTTTAAGGTAACTTGGGTGGTATAATACTAAATTTCAGGACCTATTCTATCATCCTATGTGTACGTCATGTTGGCACACTTCCGTATTTATTTTATTTTGCATGTCATACTTTGACAAATCGCTGTCCGCACATCTCAATGCGACTACTTTAATCAGCCATATTTCCAAAACCTAAGTTTTTACGGTAACTTGGGTGGTATAATACTAAATTTCAGGACCTATTCTATCATCCTATGTGTACGTCATGTTGGCACACTTCCGTATTTATTTTATTTTTCATGTCATACTTTGACAAATCGCTGTCCGCACATCTCAATGCGACTACTTTAATCAGCCATATTGAGATGTGCGGACAGCGATTTGTCAAAGTATGACATGAAAAATAAAATAAATACGGAAGTGTGCCAACATCACGTACACATAGGATGATAGAATAGGTCCTGAAATTTAGTATTATACCACCCAAGTTACCTTAAAAACTTAGGTTTTGGAAATATGGCTGATTAAAGTAGTCGCATTGAGATGTGCGGACAACGATTTGTCTAAGTTTGACATGAAATATAAAAATAAATACGGAATTGTGGATACATGACGTACACATAGGGTGATAGAATAGGTCCTGAAATTTAGTATTATACCACCCAAGTTACCTTAAAAACTTAGGTTTTGGAAATATGGGTGATTAAATTAGTCGCTATGCGATGTGCGGACAACGATTTGTCTAAGTTTGACACGAAATATAAAAAAATACGGAGGTGTGCCAACATGACGTACACATAGGATGATAGAATAGGTCCAGAACTTTAGTACTATACCACCCAAGTTACCGAAAAAACTTAGGTTTTGGAAATATGGCTGATTAAAGTAGTCGCATTGAGATGTGCGGACAGCTATTTGTCAAAGTATGACATGAAAAATAAAATAAATACGGAGGTGTGCCAACATGACGTACACATAGGATGATAGAATAGGTCCAGAACTTTAGTACTATACCAACCAAGTTACCGTAAAAACTTAGGTTTTTGAAATATGGATGATTAAATAAGTCGCTATGCGATGTGCGGACAACGATTTGTCTAAGTTTGATATGAAATATAAAAATAAATACGGGGGTGTGCCAACATTACGTACACGTAGGATGAAAGAATAGGACCAGAACTTTAGTACTATACCACCTAAGTTACCTTAAAAACTTAGGTTTTGGAAATATGGGTGATTAAATTAGTCGCTATGCGATGTGCGGACAACGATTTGTCTAAGTATGACATGAAATATAATAATAAATACGGAGGTGTGCCAACATTACGTACACGTAGGGTGATAGAATAGGACCAGAACTTCTGTATTATACCACCCAAGTTACCGTAAAAACTTAGGTTTTGGAAATATGGCTGATTAAAGTAGTCGCATTGAGATGTGCGGACAGAGATTTGTCAAAGTTTGACACGAAATATAAAAAAAATACGGAGATGTGCCAACATGACGTACACATAGGATGATAGAATAGGACCAGAACTTTAGTACTATACCACCCAAGTTACCTTAAAAACTTAGGTTTTGGAAATATGGGTGATTAAATTAGTCGCTATGCGATGTGCGGACAACGATTTGTCTAAGTATGACATGAAATATAATAATAAATACGGAGGTGTGCCAACATTACTTACACATAGGATGATAGAATAGGTCCAGAACTTTAGTACTATACCACCCAAGTTACCGTAAAAACTTAGGTTTTAGAAATATGGCTGATTAAACTAGTCGCATTGAGATGTGCGGACAGCAATTTGTCTAAGTTTGACATGAATAATAAAAATAAATACGGAATTGTAGATACATAGCGTACACATAGGGTGATAGAATAGGACCAGAACTTTTGTATTATACCACCCAAGTTACCGTAAAAACTTAGGTTTTGGAAATATGGGTGATTAAATTAGTCGCTATGCGATGTGCGGACAACGATTTGTCGAAGTTTGACATGAAATATAAAAATAAATACGGAATTGTGGATACATGACGTACACATAGGGTGATAGAATAGGACCAGAACTTCTGTACTATACCACCCAAGTTACCTTAAAATCTTAGGTTTTGGATATATGGGTGATTAAATTAGTCGCTATGCGATGTGCGGACAACGATTTGTCTAAGTATGACATGAAATATAATAATAAATACGGAGGTGTGCCAACATTACGTACATATAGGGTGATAGAATAGGACCAGAACTTCTGTATTATACCACCCAAGTTACCGTAAAAACTTAGGTTTTGGAAATATGGCTGATTAAAGTAGTCGCATTGAAATGTGCGGACAGAGATTTGTCGAAGTTTGACACGAAATATAAAAAAAATACGGAGGTGTGCCAACATGACGTACACATAGGATGACAGAATAGGTCCAGAACTTTAGTACTATACCACCCAAGTTACCTTAAAAACTTAGGTTTTGGAAATACGGGTGATTAAAATAGTCGCTTTGGATGTGTGAACAGTGATCCACCTAAGTTTGACATAAAATATAAAATAAATACGGCAGTGTGTCAGCATGACGTACACGTAGGGTGATGAAATAGGACCAGAACTTCTGTATTATACCACCCAAGTTACCATAAAAACTTAGGTTTTGGAAATATGGCTGATTAAAGTAGTCGCATTGAGATGTGCGGACAGCGATTTGTCAAAGTATGACATGAAAAATAAAATAAATACGGAAGTGTGCCAACATGACGTACACATAGTATGATAGAATAGGTCCTGAAATTTAGTATTATACCACCCAAGTTACCTTAAAAACTTAGGTTTTGGAAATATGGGTGATTAAATTAGTCGCTATGCGATGTGCGGACAACGATTTGTCTAAGTTTGACATGAAATGTAAAAATAAATACGGAATTGTGGATACATGACGTACACAAAGGTTGATAGAATAGGACCAGAACTTCTGTATTATACCACCCAAGTTACCGTAAAAACCTAGGTTTTGGAAATATGGCTGATTAAAGTAGTCGCATTGAGATGTGCGGACAGCGATTTGTCAAAGTATGACATGAAAAAAAATAAATACGGAAGTGTGCCAACATGACGTACACATAGGATGATAGAATAGGTCCTGAAATTTAGTATTATACCACCTAAGTTACCTTAAAAACTTAGGTTTTGGAAATATGGGTGATTAAATTAGTCGCTATGCGATGTGCGGACAACGATTTGTCTAAGTATGACATGAAATATAATAATAAATACGGAGGTGTGCCAACATTACGTACACGTAGGGTGATAGAATAGGACCAGAACTTCTGTATTATACCACCCAAGTTACCGTAAAAACTTAGGTTTTGGAAATATGGCTGATTAAAGTAGTCGCATTGAGATGTGCGGACAGAGATTTGTCAAAGTTTGACACGAAATATAAAAAAAATACGGAGATGTGCCAACATGACGTACACATAGGATGATAGAATAGGACCAGAACTTTAGTACTATACCACCCAAGTTACCTTAAAAACTTAGGTTTTGGAAATATGGGTGATTAAATTAGTCGCTATGCGATGTGCGGACAACGATTTGTCTAAGTATGACATGAAATATAATAATAAATACGGAGGTGTGCCAACATTACTTACACATAGGATGATAGAATAGGTCCAGAACTTTAGTACTATACCACCCAAGTTACCGTAAAAACTTAGGTTTTAGAAATATGGCTGATTAAACTAGTCGCATTGAGATGTGCGGACAGCAATTTGTCTAAGTTTGACATGAATAATAAAAATAAATACGGAATTGTAGATACATAGCGTACACATAGGGTGATAGAATAGGACCAGAACTTTTGTATTATACCACCCAAGTTACCGTAAAAACTTAGGTTTTGGAAATATGGGTGATTAAATTAGTCGCTATGCGATGTGCGGACAACGATTTGTCGAAGTTTGACATGAAATATAAAAATAAATACGGAATTGTGGATACATGACGTACACATAGGGTGATAGAATAGGACCAGAACTTCTGTACTATACCACCCAAGTTACCTTAAAATCTTAGGTTTTGGATATATGGGTGATTAAATTAGTCGCTATGCGATGTGCGGACAACGATTTGTCTAAGTATGACATGAAATATAATAATAAATACGGAGGTGTGCCAACATTACGTACATATAGGGTGATAGAATAGGACCAGAACTTCTGTATTATACCACCCAAGTTACCGTAAAAACTTAGGTTTTGGAAATATGGCTGATTAAAGTAGTCGCATTGAAATGTGCGGACAGAGATTTGTCGAAGTTTGACACGAAATATAAAAAAAATACGGAGGTGTGCCAACATGACGTACACATAGGATGACAGAATAGGTCCAGAACTTTAGTACTATACCACCCAAGTTACCTTAAAAACTTAGGTTTTGGAAATACGGGTGATTAAAATAGTCGCTTTGGATGTGTGAACAGTGATCCACCTAAGTTTGACATAAAATATAAAATAAATACGGCAGTGTGTCAGCATGACGTACACGTAGGGTGATGAAATAGGACCAGAACTTCTGTATTATACCACCCAAGTTACCATAAAAACTTAGGTTTTGGAAATATGGCTGATTAAAGTAGTCGCATTGAGATGTGCGGACAGCGATTTGTCAAAGTATGACATGAAAAATAAAATAAATACGGAAGTGTGCCAACATGACGTACACATAGTATGATAGAATAGGTCCTGAAATTTAGTATTATACCACCCAAGTTACCTTAAAAACTTAGGTTTTGGAAATATGGGTGATTAAATTAGTCGCTATGCGATGTGCGGACAACGATTTGTCTAAGTTTGACATGAAATGTAAAAATAAATACGGAATTGTGGATACATGACGTACACAAAGGTTGATAGAATAGGACCAGAACTTCTGTATTATACCACCCAAGTTACCGTAAAAACCTAGGTTTTGGAAATATGGCTGATTAAAGTAGTCGCATTGAGATGTGCGGACAGCGATTTGTCAAAGTATGACATGAAAAAAAATAAATACGGAAGTGTGCCAACATGACGTACACATAGGATGATAGAATAGGTCCTGAAATTTAGTATTATACCACCCAAGTTACCTTAAAAACTTAGGTTTTGGAAATATGGGTGATTAAATTAGTCGCTATGCGATGTGCGGACAACGATTTGTCTAAGTTTGACATGAAATATAAAAATAAATACGGAATTGTGGATACATGACGTACACGTAGGGTGATAGAATAGGACCAGAACTTCTGTATTATACCACCCAAGTTACCGTAAAAACTTAGGTTTTGGAAATATGGCTGATTAAAGTAGTCGCATTGAGATGTGCGGACAGCGATTTGTCAAAGTATGACATGAAAAATAAAATAAATACGGAAGTGTGCCAACATGACGTACACATAGGATGATAGAATAGGTCCTGAAATTTAGTATTATACCACCCAAGTTACCTTAAAAACTTAGGTTTTGGAAATATGGGTGATTAAATTAGTCGCTATGCGATGTGCGGACAACGATTTGTCTAAGTTTGACATGAAATATAAAAATAAATACGGAATTGTGGATACATGACGTACACATAGGGTGATAGAATAGGACCAGAACTTCTGTATTATACCACCCAAGTTACCTTAAAAACTTAGGTTTTGGATATATGGGTGATTAAATTAGTCGCTATGCGATGTGCGGACAACGATTTGTCTAAGTTTGACATGAAATATAAAAATAAATACGGAATTGTGGAAACATGACGTACACATAGGGTGATAGAATAGGACCAGAACTTCTGTATTATACCACCCAAGTTACCGTAAAAACTTAGGTTTTGGAAATATGGCTGATTACAGTAGTCGCATTGAGATGTGCGGACAGCGATTTGTCAAAGTATGACATGAAAAATAAAATAAATACGGAAGTGTGCCAACATGACGTACACATAGTATGATAGAATAGGTCCTGAAATTTAGTATTATACCACCCAAGTTACCTTAAAAACTTAGGTTTTGGAAATATGGGTGATTAAATTAGTCGCTATGCGATGTGCGGACAACGATTTGTCTAAGTTTGACATGAAATATAATAATAAATACGGAATTGTGGAAACATGACGTACACATAGGGTGATAGAATAGGACCAGACCTTCTGTATTATACCACCCAAGTTACCGTAAAAACTTAGGTTTTGGAAATATGGCTGATTAAAGTAGTCGCATTGAGATGTGCGGACGGCAATTTGTCTAAGTTTGACATGAAATATAAAAATAAATACGGAATTGTGGATACATGACGTACACATAGGATTATAGAATAGGTCCAGAACTTTAGTACTATACCACCCAAGTTACCTTAAAAACTTAGGTTTTGGAAATACGGGTGATTAAAATAGTCGCTTTGGATGTGTGGACAGTGATCCACCTAAGTTTGACATAAAATATAAAATAAATACGGCAGTGTGTCAGCATGACGTACACGTAGGGTGATGAAATAGGACCAGAACTTCTGTATTATACCACCCAAGTTACCGTAAAAACTTAGGTTTTGGAAATATGGGTGATTAATTAGTCGCTATGCGATGTGCGGACAACGATTTGTCGAAGTTTGACACGAAATATATAAACAATACGGAGGTGTGCCAACATGACGTACACATTGGATGATAGAATAGGTCCAGAACTTTAGTACTATACCACCCAAGTTACCGTAAAAACTTAGGTTTTGGAAATATGGCTGATTGCCAACATGACGTACACATAGGATGATAGAATAGGTCCTGAAATTTAGTATTATACCACCCAAGTTACCGTAAAAACTTAGGTTTTGGAAATATGGCTGATTAAAGTAGTCGCATTGAGATGTGCGGACAGCGATTTGTCAAAGTATGACATGAAAAATAAAATAAATACGGAAGTGTGCCAACATGACGTACACATAGGATGATAGAATAGGTCCTGAAATTTAGTATTATACCACCCAAGTTACCTTAAAAACTGAGGTTTTGGAAATATGGGTGATTAAATTAGTCGCTATGCGATGTGCGGACAACGATTTGTCTAAGTTTGACATGAAATATAAAAATAAATACGGAATTGTGGATACATGACGTACACATAGGATGATAGAATAGGTCCAGAACTTTAGTACTATACCACCCAAGTTACCTTAAAAACTTAGGTTTTGGAAATACGGGTGATTAAAATAGTCGCTTTGGATGTGTGGACAGTGATCCACCTAAGTTTGACATAAAATATAAAATAAATATGGCAGTGTGTCAGCATGACGTACACGTATGGTGATGAAATAGGACCAGAACTTCTGTATTATACCACCCAAGTTACCGTAAAAACTTAGGTTTTGGAAATATGGGTGATTAATTAGTCGCTATGCGATGTGCGGACAACGATTTGTCGAAGTTTGACACGAAATATAAAAAAAATACGGAGGTGTGCCAACATGACGTACACATTGGATGATAGAATAGGACCAGAACTTTAGTACTATACCACCCAAGTTACCGTAAAAACTTAGGTTTTGGAAATATGGCTGATTGCCAACATGACGTACACATAGGATGATAGAATAGGTCCTGAAATTTAGTATTATACCACCCAAGTTACCGTAAAAACTTAGGTTTTGGAAATATGGCTGATTAAAGTAGTCGCTATGCGATGTGCGGACAACGATTTGTCTACGTTTGACATGAAATATAAAAATAAATACGGAGGTGTGCCAACATTACGTACACGTAGGGTGATAGAATAGGACCAGAACTTCTGTATTATACCACCCAAGTTACCGTAAAAACTTAGGTTTTGGAAATATGGCTGATTAAAGTAGTCGCATTGAGATGTGCGGACAGAGATTTGTCGAAGTTTGACACGAAATATAAAAAAAATACGGAGGTGTGCCAACATGACGTACACATAGGATGATAGAATAGGTCCAGAACTTTAGTACTATACCACCCAAATTACCGTAAAAACTTAGGTTTTGGAAATATGGGTGATTAAATTAGTCGCTATGCGATGTGCGGACAACGATTTGTCTACGTTTGACATGAAATATAAAAATAAATACGGATGTGTGCCAACATTACGTACACTTAGGGTGATAGAATAGGACCAGAACTTCTGTATTATACCACCCAAGTTACCGTAAAAACTTAGGTTTTGGAAATATGGCTGATTAAAGTAGTCGCATTGAGATGTGCGGACAGAGATTTGTCAAAGTATGACATGAAAAATAAAATAAATACGGAAGTGTGCCAACATGACGTACACATAGGATGATAGAATAGGTCCAGAACTTTAGTACTATACCACCCAAGTTACCTTAAAAACTTAGGTTTTGGAAATACGGGTGATTAAAATAGTCGCTTTGGATGTGTGGACAGCGATCCACCTAAGTTTGACATAAAATATAAAATAAATACGGCAGTGTGTCAGCATGACGTACACGTAGGATGAAAGAATAGGACCAGAACTTTAGTACTGTACCACCCAAGTTACCTTAAAAACTTAGGTTTTGGAAATATGGGTGATTAAATTAGTCGCTATGCGATGTGCGGACAACGATTTGTCTAAGTATTACATGAAATATAATAATAAATACGGAGGTGTGCCAACATTACGTTCACGTAGGGTGATAGAATAGGACCAGAACTTCTGTATTATACCACCCAAGTTACCGTAAAAACTTAGGTTTTGGAAATATGGCTGATTAAAGTAGTCGCATTGAGATGTGAGGACAGCGATTTGTCAAAGTATGACATGAAAAATAAAATAAATACGGAAGTGTGCCAACATGACGTACACATAGGATGATAGAATAGGTCCTGAAATTTAGTATTATACCACCCAAGTTACCTTAAAAACTTAGGTTTTGGAAATATGGGTGATTAAAGTAGTCGCTATGCGATGTGCGGACAACGATTTGTCTAAGGTTGACATGAAATAAAAAAATAAATACGGAATTGTGGATACATGACGTACACATAGGGTGATAGAATAGGACCAGAACTTCTGTATTATACCACCCAAGTTACCGTAAAAACTTAGGTTTTGGAAATATGGGTGATTAAAGTAGTCGCTATGCGATGTGCGGACAACGATTTGTCTAAGTTTGACATGAAATATAAAAATAAATACGGAGGTGTGCCAACATTACGTACACGAAGGATGAAGAATAGGACCAGAACTTTAGTACTATACCACCCAAGTTACCTTAAAAACTTAGGTTTTGGAAATATGAGTGACTAAATTAGTCGCTATGCGATGTGCGGACAACGATTTGTCTAAGTTTGACATGAAATATAAAAATAAATACGGAATTGTGGAAACATGACGTACACATAGGGTGATAGAATAGGACCAGAACTTCTGTATTATACCACCCAAGTTACCGTAAAAACTTAGGTTTTGGAAATATGGGTGATTAATTAGTCGCTATGCGATGTGCGGACAACGATTTGTCGAAGTTTGACACGAAATATAAAAAAAATACGGAGGTGTGCCAACATGACGTACACATTGGATGATAGAATAGGTCCAGAACTTTAGTACTATACCACCCAAGTTACCGTAAAAACTTAGGTTTTGGAAATATGGCTGATTGCCAACATGACGTACACATAGGATGATAGAATAGGTCCTGAAATTTAGTATTATACCACCCAAGTTACCGTAAAAAACTTAGGTTTTGGAAATATGGCTGATTAAAGTAGTCGCATTGAGATGTGCGGACAGCGATTTGTCAAAGTATGACATGAAAAATAAAATAAATACGGAAGTGTGCCAACATGACGTACACATAAGATGATAGAATAGGTCCTGAAATTAAGTATTATACCACCCAAGTTACCTTAAAAACTTAGGTTTTGGAAATATGGGTGATTAAAGTAGTCGCTATGCGATGTGCGGACAGCGATTTGTCTAAGTTTGACATGAAATATAAAAATAAATACGGAATTGTGGATACATGACGTACACATAGGATGATAGAATAGGTCCAGAACTTTAGTACTATACCACCCAAGTTACCTTAAAAACTTAGGTTTTGGAAATACGGGTGATTAAAATAGTCGCTTTGGATGTGTGGACAGTGATCCACCTAAGTTTGACATAAAATATAAAATAAATACGGCAGTGTGTCAGCATGACGTACACGTAGGGTGATGAAATAGGACCAGAACATCTGTATTATACCACCCAAGTTACCGTAAAAACTTAGGTTTTGGAAATATGGGTGATTAATTAGTCGCTATGCGATGTGCGGACAACGATTTGTCGAAGTTTGACACGAAATATATAAAAAATACGGAGGTGTGCCAACATGACGTACACATTGGATGATAGAATAGGTCCAGAACTTTAGTACTATACCACCCAAGTTACCGTAAAAACTTAGATTTTGGAAATATGGCTGATTGCCAACATGACGTACACATAGGATGATAGAATAGGTCCTGAAATTTAGTATTATACCACCCAAGTTACCGTAAAAACTTAGGTTTTGGAAATATGGCTGATTAAAGTAGTCGCATTGAGATGTGCGGACAGCGATTTGTCAAAGTATGACATGAAAAATAAAATAAATACGGAAGTGTGCCAACATGACGTACACATAGGATGATAGAATAGGTCCTGAAATTTAGTATTATACCACCCAAGTTACCTTAAAAACTTAGGTTTTGGAAATATGGGTGATAAAATTAGTCGCTATGCGATGTGCGGACAACGATTTGTCTAAGTTTGACATGAAATATAAAAATAAATACGGAATTGTGGATACATGACGTACACATAGGGTGATGGAAAGGACCAGAACTTCT
This sequence comes from Flexamia atlantica, assembly GCA_035578135.1. Classification (NCBI taxonomy): domain Eukaryota; kingdom Metazoa; phylum Arthropoda; class Insecta; order Hemiptera; family Cicadellidae; genus Flexamia; species Flexamia atlantica. Next base: position 133,416 of record JAQJVK010000203.1, read on the forward strand.
GTATTATACCAACCAAGTTACCGTAAAAACTTAGGTTTTGGAAATGTGGCTGATTAAAGTGATCGCATTGAGATGTGCGGACAGCGATTTGTCAAAGTATGACATGAAAAATAAAATAAATACGGAAGTGTGCCAACATGACGTACACATAAGATAATAGAATAGGTCCTGAAATTTAGTATTATACCACCCAAGTTACCTTAAAAACTTAGGTTTTGGAAATATGGGTGATCAAATTAGTCGCTATGCGATGTGCGGACAACGATTTGTCTAAGTTTGACATGAAATATAAAAATAAATACGGAATTGTTGAAACATGACGTACACATAGGGTGATAGAATAGGACCAGAACTTCTGTATTATACCACCCAAGTTACCGTAAAAAGCTAGGTTTTGGAAATATGGCTGATTAAAGTAGTCGCATTGAGATGTGCGGACAGCGATTTGTCAAAGTATGACATGAAAAATAAAATAAATACGGAGGTGTGCCAACATGACGTACACATAGGATGATAGAATAGGTCCAGAACTTTAGTACTATACCACCCAAGTTACCGTAAAAACTTAGGTTTTGGAAATATGGGTGATTAAATTAGTCACTATGCGATGTGCGGACAACGATTTGTCAAAGTATGACATGAAAAATAAAATAAATACGGAAGTGTGCCAACATGACGTACACATAGGGTGATAGAATAGGACCAGAACTTCTGTATTATACCACCCAAGTTACCGTAAAAACTTAAGTTTTGGAAATATGGCTGATTAAAGTAGTCGCATTGAGATGTGAGGACAGCGATTTGTCAAAGTATGACATGAAAAATAAAATAAATACGGAAGTGTGCCAACATGACGTACACATAGGATGATAGAATAGGTCCTGAAATTTAGTATTATACCACCCAAGTTACCTTAAAAACTTAGGTTTTGGAAATATGGGTGATTAAATTAGTCGCTATGCATTGTGCGGACAACGATTTGTCTAAGGTTGACATGAAATATAAAAATAAATACGGAATTGTGGAAACATGACGTACACATAGGGTGATAGAATAGGACCAGAACTTCTGTATTATACCACCCAAGTTACCGTAAAAACTTAGGTTTTGGAAATATGGGTGATTAATTAGTCGCTATGCGATGTGCGGACAACGATTTGTCGAAGTTTGACACGAAATATAAAAAAAATACGGAGGTGTGCCAACATGACGTACACATAGGATGATAGAATAGGTCCAGAACTTTAATACTATACCACCCAAGTTACCGTAAAAACTTAGGTTTTGGAAATATGGCTGATTGCCAACATGACGCACACATAGGATGATAGAATAGGTCCTGAAATTTAGTATTATACCACCCAAGTTACCGTAAAAACTTAGGTTTTGGAAATATGGCTGATTAAAGTAGTCGCATTGAGATGTGCGGACAGCGATTTGTCAAAGTATGACATGAAAAATAAAATAAATACGGAAGTGTGCCAACATGACGTACACATAGGATGATAGAATAGGTCCTGAAATTTAGTATTATACCACCCAAGTTACCTTAAAAACTTAGGTTTTGGAAATATGGGTGATTAAATTAGTCGCTATGCGATGTGCGGACAACGATTTGTCTAAGTTTGACATGAAATATAAAAATAAATACGGAATTGTGGATACATGACGTACACATAGGGTGATGGAAAGGACCAGAACTTCTGTATTATACCACCCAAGTTACCGTAAAAACTTAGGTTTTGGAAATATGGCTGATTAAAGTAGTCGCATTGAGATGTGCGGACAGCGATTTGTCAAAGTATGACATGAAAAACAAAATAAATACGGAAGTGTGCCAACATGACGTACACATAAGATGATAGAATAGGTCCTGAAATTTAGTATTATACCACCCAAGTTACCTTAAAAACTTAGGTTTTGGAAATATGGGTGATTAAATTAGTCGCTATGCGATGTGCGGACAACGATTTGTCTAAGTTTGACATGAAATATAAAAATAAATACGGAATTGTGGAAACATGACGTACACATAGGGTGATAGAATAGGACCAGAACTTCTGTATTATACCACCCAAGTTACCGTAAAAACTTAGGTTTTGGAAATATGGCTGATTAAAGTAGTCGCATTGAGATGTGCGGACAGCGATTTGTCTAAGTTTGACATGAAATATAAAAATAAATACGGAATTGTGGATACATGACGTACACATTGGGTGATAGAATAGGATTAGAACTTTAGTACTATACCACCCAAGTTACCTTAAAAACTTAGGTTTTGGAAATATGGGTGATTAAAGTAGTCGCTTTGGATGTGTGGACAGTGATCTACCTAAGTTTGACATAAAATATAAAATAAATACGGCAGTGTGTCAGCATGACGTACACGTAGGGTGATGAAATAGGACCAGAACTTCTGTATTATACCACCCAAGTTACCGTAAAAACTTAGGTTTTGGAAATATGGCTGATTAAAGTAGTCGCATTGAGATGTGCGGACAGAGATTTGTCGAAGTTTGACACGAAATATAAAAAAAATACGGAGGTGTGCCAACATGACGTACACATAGGATGATAGAATAGGTCCAGAACTTTAGTACTATACCAACCAAGTTACCGTAAAAACCTAGGTTTTGGAAATATGGCTGATTAAAGTAGTCGCATTGAGATGTGCGGACAGCGATTTGTCAAAGTATGACATGAAAAATAAAATAAATACGGAAGTGTGCCAACATGACGTACACATAGGATGATAGAATAGGTCCTGAAATTTAGTATTATACCACCCAAGTTACCTTAAAAACTTAGGTTTTGGAAATATGGGTGATTAAAGTAGTCGCATTGAGATGTGCGGACAGCGATTTGTCTAATTTCTACATGAAATATAAAAATAAATACGGAATTTTTGATACATGACGTACACATAGGGTGATAGAATAGGACCAGAACTTCTGTATAATACCACCCAAGTTACCGTAAAAACTTAGGTTTTGGAAATATGGGTGATTAAATTAGTCGCTATGCGATGTGCGGGCAATGATTTGTCGAAGTTTGACACGAAATATAAAAAAAATACGGAGGTGTGCCAACATGACGTACACATAGGATGATAGAATAGGTCCAGAACTTTAGTACTATACCACCCAAGTTACCTTAAAAACTTAGGTTTTGGAAATACGGGTGATTAAAATAGTCGCTTTGGATGTGTGGACAGTGATCTACCTAAGTTTGACATAAAATATAAAATAAATACGGCAGTGTGTCAGCATGACGTACACGTAGGGTGATGAAATAGGACCAGAACTTCTGTATTATACCACCCAAGTTACCATAAAAACTTAGGTTTTGGAAATATGGCTGATTAAAGTAGTCGCATTGAGATGTGCGGACAGCGATTTGTCAAAGTATGACATGAAAAATAAAATAAATACGGAAGTGTGCCAACATGACGTACACATAGGATGATAGAATAGGTCCTGAAATTTAGTATTATACCACCCAAGTTACCTTAAAAACTTAGGTTTTGGAAATATGGGTGATTAAATTAGTCGCTATGCGATGTGCGGACAACGATTTTTCTAAGTTTGACATGAAATATAAAAATAAATACGGAATTGTGGATACATGACGTACACATAGGGTGATAGAATAGGACCAGAACTTCTGAATTATACCACCCAAATTACCGTAAAAACTTAGGTTTTGGAAATATGGCTGATTAAAGTAGTCACATTGAGATGTGCGGACAGCGATTTGTCAAAGTATGACATGAAAAATAAAATAAATACGGAGCTGTGCCAACATGACGTACACATAGGATGATAGAATAGGTCCAGAACTTTAGTACTATACCACCCAAGTTACCGTAAAAACTTAGGTTTTGGAAATATGGCTGATTAAAGTAGTCGCATTGAGATGTGCGGACCGCGATTTGTCTAAGTTTGACATGAAATATAAAAATAAATACGGAATTGTGGATACATGACGTACACATAGGGTGATAGAATAGGACCAGAACTTCTGTATTATACCACCCAAGTTACCGTAAAAACTTAGGTTTTGGAAATATGGCTGATTAAAGTAGTCGCTATGCGATGTGCGGACAACGATTTGTCTAAGTTTGACATGAAATATAAAAATAAATACAGAGGGGTGCCAACATTACGTACACGTAGGATGAAAGAATAGGACCAGAACTTTAGTACTATACCACCCAAGTTACCTTAAAAACTTAGGTTTTGGAAATATAGGTGATTAAATTAGTCGCTATGCGATGTGCGGACAACGATTTGTCTAAGTATGACATGAAATATAATAATAAATACGGAGGTGTGCCAACATTACGTACACGTAGGGTGATAGAATAGGTCCAGAACTTTAGTACTATACCACCCAAGTTACCGTAAAAACTTAGGTTTTGGAAATATGGGTGATTAAATTAGTCGCTATGCGATGTGCGGACAACGATTTGTCTAAGTATGACATGAAATATAATAATAAATACGGAGGTGTGCCAACATTACGTACACATAGGATGATAGAATAGGTCCAGAACTTTAGTACTATACCACCCAAGTTACCGTAAAAACTTAGGTTTTGGAAATATGGCTGATTAAAGTAGTCGCATTGAGATGTGCGGACAGCGATTTGTCTAAGTTTGACATGAAATATAAAAATAAATACGGAATTGTGGATACATGACGTACACATAGGGTGATAGAATAGGACCAGAACTTCTGTATTATACCACCCAAGTTACCGTAAAAACTTAGGTTTTGGAAATATGGGTGATTAATTAGTCGCTATGCGATGTGCGGACAACGATTTGTCGAAGTTTGACACGAAATATAAAAAAAATACGGAGGTGTGCCAACATGACGTACACATTGAATGATAGAATAGGTCCAGAACTTTAGTACTATACCACCCAAGTTACCGTAAAAACTTAGGTTTTGGAAATATGGGTGATTAAATTAGTCGCTATGCGATGTGCGGACAACGATTTGTCTAAGTATGACATGAAATATAATAATAAATACGGAGGTGTGCCAACATTACGTACACGTAGGGTGATAGAATAGGACCAGAACTTCTGTATTATACCACCCAAGTTACCGTAAAAACTTAGGTTTTGGAAATATGGGTGATTAAAGTAGTCGCATTGAGATGTGCGGACAGAAAATTATCGAAGATTGACACGAAATATAAAAAAAAATACGGAGGTGTGCCAACATGACGTACACATAGGATGATAGAATATGTCCAGAACTTTAGTACTATACCACCCAAGTTACCTTAAAAACTTAGGTTTTGGAAATACGGGTGATTAAAATAGTCGCTATGCGATGTGCGGACAACGATTTGTCTAAGTTTGACATGAAATATAAAAATAAATACGGAATTGTGGATACATGACGTACACATAGGGTGATAGAATAGGACCAGAACTTCTGTATTATACCACCCAAGTTACCGTAAAAACTTAGGTTTTGGAAATATGGGTGATTAAAGTAGCCGCATTGAGATGTGCGGACAGAGATTTGTCGAAGTTTGACACGAAATATTAAAAAAATACGGAGGTGTGCCAACATGACGTACACATAGGATGATAGAATAGGTCCAGAACTTTAGTACTATACCACCCAAGTTACCTTATAAACTTAGGTTTTGGAAATATGGGTGATTAAATTAGTCGCTAGGCGATGTGCGGACAACGATTTGTCAAAGTATGACATGAAATATAAAAATAAATACGGAATTGTGAATACATGACGTTTACATAGGGTGTTAAAAAGGAAGAGAAATTTAGTATTATAGCACCCAAGTTACCTTAAACACTTAGGTTTTGGAAATATGGCTGATTGCCGACATGACGTACACATAGGATGATAGAGTAGGTCCTGAAATTTAGTATTATACCACCAAAGTTACCGTAAAAACTTAGGTTTTGGAAATATGGCTGATTAAAGTAGTCGCATTGAGATGTGCGGACAGCGATTTGTCAAAGTATGACATGAAAAATAAAATAAATACGGAAGTGTGCCAACATGACGTATACATAAGATGATAGAATAGGTCCTGAAATTTAGTATTATACCACCCAAGTTACCTTAAAAACTTAGGTTTTGGAAATATGGGTGATTAAATTAGTCGCTATGCGATGTGCGGACAACGATTTGTCTAAGTTTGACATGAAATATAAAAATAAATACGGAATTGTGGATACATGACGTACACATAGGGTGATAGAATAGGACCAGAACTTCTGTATTATACCACCCAAGTTACCGTAAAAACTTAGGTTTTGGAAATATGGGTGATTAAATTAGTCGCTATGCGATGTGCGGACAGCGATTTGTTAAAGTATGACATGAAATAATAGTACTAAAGTTCTGGTTCTATTCTATCATCCTATGTGTACGTCATGTTGGCACACCTCCGTATTTATTTTATTTTTCATGTCATACTTTGACAAATCGCTGTCCGCACATCGCATAGCGACTAATTTAATCACCCATATTTCCAAAACCTAGGTTTTTAAGGTAACTTGGGTGGTAAAATACTAAATTTCAGGACCTATTCTTTCATCCTATGTGTACGTCATGTTGGCACACTTCCGTATTTATTTTATTTTTCATGTCATACTTTGACAAATCGCTGTCCGCACATCGCATAGCGACTAATTTAATCACCCATATTTCCAAAACCTAAGTTTTTAAGGTAACTTGGGTGGTATAGTACTAAAGTTCTGGTCCTATTCTTTCATCCTATGTGTACGTCATGTTGGCACACTTCCGTATTTATTTTATTTTTCATGTCATACTTTGACAAATCGCTGTCCGCACATCTCAATGCGACTACTTTAATCAGCCATATTTCCAAAACCTAAGTTTTTACGGTAACTTGGGTGGTATAATACAGAAGTTCTGGTCCTATTCTATCACCTTATGTGTACGTCATGTATCCACAATTCCGTATTTATTTTTATATTTCATGTCAAACTTAGACAAATCGTTGTCCGCACATCGCATAGCGACTAATTTAATCACCGATATTTCCAAAACCTAAGTTTTTACGGTAACTTGGGTGGTATAATACAGAAGTTCTGGTCCTATTCTATCACCCTATGTGTACTTCATGTATCCACAATTCCGTATTTATTTTTATATTTCATGTCAAACTTAGACAAATCGCTGTCCGCACATCTCAATGCGACTACTTTAATCAGCCATATTTCCAAAACCTAAGTTTTTACGGTAACTTGGGTGGTATAGTACTAAAGTTCTGGACCTATTCTATCATCCTATGTGTACGTCATGTTGGCACACCTCCGTATTTTTTTTATATTTCGTGTCAAACTTCGACAAATCTCTGTCCGCACATCTCAATGCGACTAATTTAATCACCCATATTTCCAAAACCTAAGTTTTTACGGTACCTTGGGTGGTATAATACTAAATTTCAGGACCTATTCTATCATCCTATGTGTACGTCATGTTGGCACACTTCCGTATTTATTTTATTTTTCATGTCATACTTTGACAAATCGCTGTCCGCACATCTCAAAGCGACTACTTTAATCAGCCATATTTCCAAAACCTAAGTTTTTAAGGTAACTTGGGTGGTATAATACTAAATTTCAGGACATATTCTATAATCCTATGTGTACGTCATGTTGGCACACTTCCGTATTTATTTTATTTTTCATGTCATACTTTCACAAATCGCTGTCCGCACATCTCAATGCGACTACTTTAATCAGCCATATTTCCAAAACCTAAGTTTTTACGGTAACTTGGGTGGTATAATACAAAAGTTCTGGTCCTATTTCATCACCCTACGTGTACGTAATGTTGGCACACCTCCGTATTTATTTTTATATTTCATGTCAAACTTAGACAAATCGTTGTCCGCACATCGCATAGCGACTAATTTAATCACCCATATTTCCAAAACCTAATTTTTTAAGGTAACTTAGGGTGGTATGGTACTAAAGTTCTAGTCCTATTCTTTCATCCTATGTGTACGTCATGCTAGCTCACTTCCGTGTTTATTTTATATTTCATGTCAAACTTAGACAAATCGCTGTCCGCACATCGCAAAGCGACTACTTTAATCAGCCATATTTCCAAAACCTTAGTTTTTACGGTAACTTGGGTGGTATAATACAGACTTTCTGGTCTTATTTTATCACCCTATGTGACCGTAATGTTGGCACACTTCCGTATTTATTTCTACATTACATGTCAAACTTAGACAAATCGCTGTCCGCACATCTCAATGCGACTACTTTAATCAGCCATATTTCCATAACCTAAGTTTTTACGGTAACTTGGGTGGTATAGTACTAAAGTTCTGGTCCTATTCTATCACCCTACGTGTACGTAATGTTGGCACACCTCCGTATTTATTTTTATATTTCATGTCAAACTTAGACAAATCGTTGTCCGCACATCGCATAGCGACTAATTTAATCACCCATATTTCCAAAACCTAATTTTTTAAGGTAACTTAGGGTGGTATGGTACTAAAGTTCTAGTCCTATTCTTTCATCCTATGTGTACGTCATGCTAGCTCACTTCCGTGTTTATTTTATATTTCATGTCAAACTTAGACAAATCGCTGTCCGCACATCGCAAAGCGACTACTTTAATCAGCCATATTTCCAAAACCTTAGTTTTTACGGTAACTTGGGTGGTATAATACAGACTTTCTGGTCTTATTTTATCACCCTATGTGACCGTAATGTTGGCACACTTCCGTATTTATTTCTACATTACATGTCAAACTTAGACAAATCGCTGTCGGCACATCTCAATGCGACTACTTTAATCAGCCATATTTCCATAACCTAAGTTTTTACGGTAACTTGGGTGGTATAGTACTAAAGTTCTGGTCCTATTCTATCACCCTACGTGTACGTAATGTTGGCACACTTCCGTATTTATTTTATTTTTCATGTCAAACTTCGACAAATCGTTGTCAGCACATCGCATAGCGACTAATTTAATCACCCATATTTCCAAAACCTAAGTTTTTACGGTACCTTGGGTGGTATAATACTAAATTTCAGGACCTATTCTATCATCCTATGTGTACGTCATGTTGGCACACTTCCGTATTTATTTTATTTTTCATGTCATACTTTGACAAATCGCTGTCCGCACATCTCAATGCGACTACTTTAATCAGCCATATTTCCAAAACCTAAGTTTTTACGGTAACTTGGGTGGTATAATACAGAAGTTCTGGTCCTATTCTATCACCCTACGTGTACGTCGTGTATCCACAATTCCGTATTTATTTTTATATTTCGTGTCAAACTTCGTCAAATCTCTGTCCGCACATCTCAATGCGCATAATAGTAGGGTGTTTTGGGGGATCCCACCGGTGGTGGGATGTGGTGGATGACGTCACATCCCACAGAGCACCCCCCCCCCTCCCCCCCCCTTCCCCCCCTCCCCCCCCCTCCCCCCCCCGAGGCTAAAAATAGAATTTGAACTGAGTAAACCTAACTTTACTCAAGCTATGTTAACCTAACTTACCTTTTTTTTTTTTTGTCTTATGGTGCTGGGAATTGAACTTTGATATGTTAATGAGCTAATTAATATGTTAATTAGCTTAATTGATATGCTTAATGAGACTGTTTACATAATTATCGTATCCGTACGATATTATCGTATTGCGTACGGGATTTCTACCCAAAAATTATGGTACTGGAAAAATTTAATTATTAAAGCTGAAATTTGTGTATTTACTGCCAGCTAGTAGCCTCATTAGCGAATCCATAAACAGCACTATGCCGAGAATGTGAAAGCTGGTGCAGTGACACCCGTGGAATGTGAAAGTTAGCATGTTGCGACAGGTGGAACTAATGGAATGTGAAAGCTGGCGCGTCAGGTGGGCGCCGACCTAGTTTGGCGTACGTGTCATCGCTCGTTGGTTTACTCAGTCTAGTGGTGGTACTCAGCTAGTGCGGACGTGAGAATAGTGCTCTACAGAGTGATCAAGTGCTGAGTGTATTGTGCAACAGTGGAATAGTGCGATTTGGATATTTCATCTGTAAGTAAATACATTATAAGTATTTGTAAGAATATATAATAACATTTTAAGAAACTATAATGATAAATTCAATCAATTTTGCTTGAGATTTGGACTTAAATATGATATTGCACAATCACCAACTGACAAAGTCCATGCTTAAATTTAATATTAAACCAAATAATTAATATTTATAAATGAACTTAAAAATGATTTTTACTTTTTAAAAAGTATTGATAACTTTATTCTGGATTTTGAGACTACAATTGGTCTTTAACATGATATTACACAATCACCATCTAACAAAGGGTAGGTTTACTTTTAAATATTAACCTAATTAAACTGAATTCACATAAGTGATTTATACTATTTAAATAGTATTTTAAACTTAAATCTGGATATTGAGTTAAACTGTAACCTTTAAGACTGAAACTGTTGTCATAAAACCTTTCTGTTTTTACATAGTGAAACTAAAGTTATGTAAATACTGAAACAGAATATATAGAAAATCAGATAATTATAAAAAAAAAAGACTGAGTTTTGTAAAAATAAAATGTATTTATTTCAGGTTAAAGAGTTAGCTGAGGAATGTTAAAATCATTGTAGAATAGAACTATTGTGCAATTCAGAGTAGCCATTAGGAAGTGTAGTTAGTCATGTAGGCATAAGGGCCCCCCACCCTCCCCCCCCCCCTCGGCCAAAAATAGACATGAGCCCCCCCCTCCCCCCCCCCTCGGCCAAAAATAGACATGAGCCCCCCCCTCCCCCCCCTCCCCCCTCCCCCCTCCCCCCGGCCAAAAATAGACATGAGCCCCCCCCCCGGCCAAAAATAGAACTGAACCTCTTTCGAAGCCAAAAATTGGAAAATGTGTAGTTTTAAGCAAATTTTTGCATTTTTCAGGTACAACATGGAGTGTAAACGTCGGTTTGTCTGCGGGGTGTGTTTTGTCGACTTTGTGCAGAAATGCCATCTGCAACGGCATATGAAGGCTCATCGCGGCGGAGCGGAGGACTCTTACTCGTGCCCGGACTGCATGAAGACATTCAGCCGGCATGATGCCCTCCTGCGTCACCAGCGTGCTGCTCATGCACCGACGCCTTCGACACACCCTGCTACCGGCTCTCCATCTACCCTGGATGACCGTACAGGTGTGTAAAATATGTTTATCCTAATAAAATATTTATTTAAATAATGAAACTGAGAATAAAGCTTAAACCAATATCCCTATTGCTTTTTGTTAATGTTTTTGCTAATAACTTCACAGCGAACTTATGGGTATTGTGTATTGTTCTTAGGTTCACTTGCTGCTGGTGGACCTGCCCCTGGCCTGTCATCTGTCCCGACACCGTCATCCATCCTCGGCCAATCATCAGTCACAGATGTACCAACAGGTAATTTATTAACTTATTATAAAAACAAAACAAATATAAACTTGATTTAAAGTAATATGAATTAAAATCACATTTCAATTTCATGCTGAAGATTAATATAAGAGAAAACTAAATAATTTAGGTGGGCCCCAAAGTGGGTCCGACCCTTTGTTACATAATTAACTAATTTTCTTTTAATTCTAGCAGACTGTATCTCTTAAAGATACATCATGTTTGTTTTGCGATCATATTAAATGGAAAACTAAAAAATTGCAAAATTCATAATTACCATATGAATTAGTTTGAATGTTAACATGCAAACTACATCTAACAGAAATACAAAACTGAGTATAAAACCTTGGATGTTGTAAGTTGCTTTTTGTAAATGTTTTTGCTAATAACTACATAGGGAACTTATGGATATTGTGTATTGTTTATAGATTCACTTGCTACTGGTGGACCTGCTCCCGGCCTATCATCTGTCCCAGTCCCGTCATCAGTCCCAGATGTTCCAACAGGTAATTTATTATCTTATTATAAAATTGAAAATAAACCTGATTTAAAGTAAAATGAATGAAAATCACATTTCAAATTTCATTATGAAAATCACTATATGAGAAAACTGACTGATTTAGGTGGGGCACAAAGTGGGTACAACTTTTTTTCTTTTTTTTTTCTCATAATAAACTAGATGTTTTTAATTTTAGCAGACTTTATCCTTGAAATAAACATCATTATTAACTGATAACATATTAAATGGAAAACTGAATTATTTGAAAATACATAGTTTGTCATATGAATCAGTTTAAATTTATAAAGCAAACTGCATTTGACAGAAATAAAAACTGAATACAAAACCATGAATGTTGTGAGATATCATTGTGTATCAAAATAAAGATTTAAAGGTCTGTGTGAGTCTATATAAACCCCATTCCCTCTCCTCTCCGGTTATTGTATTGTCAACCTTCGACCAGGTAACAGACGGATACCATGCCTCTTTCAGGTGTTTCGTGCCCCAAGTGTCAGAAGGCATTTTCAAGGAAGGACAGCTTGGCGCGGCACATTCGTCAGAGCTGTCCGGCACTTCGCCCTGGCTTTATTTCACCAGTGACTGCACCTGTTGTGAATCGTCCTGTGGACTTCCCTCCCCCGTCTACGCCGTCAGGATGTAGCAGCAGCAACAGTGATGCTGAGGACAAGGAACCCGAGGACATCCCGCGCGGTCTGGCTTCAGGGCGGTTTGTTGAGGTTGAAACTGCCTTCCGTGGCCGCCTCAAGACATACTGTCTTCGGGAACCAGAGTCTGACAAAGTGTCACTGTTAGCTTTCTTGACGGACGTTTTTGATGAGTTAGTTTCTCTCATGCACCTAGTCTTAAAACATGTCACCGGCGTAAAGGTTAACCTCTGGGTCGAGTGTGAATTTCAGGACGTGCACGGAGAAACCTGCAGACGAGCCTTCAAGACCAGGAATGTCGTAATACTTCAAAATGATAACAAGGAGGATATATGCAGTGAGTTATTTAACAAACTGGTTGCTGAAAAAGAAGCATGCGAGATGAAGGGATCGGGATGGGCATTTGTGCAGGTGTTAGATATGGAGGTGAGAGTAAATGTCTACCGCCCGCTCAAAGGCAGCTCCTTCGTCCCTTTACCTCAATCCATTGACAACAAAAAAGCAGTAGTTAATGTTTATAATGAAGACCAAAAATGCTTTATGTATGCCATACTCACAAAATACATTGACTACAAGAATATCTCCATCCGTCTACAAGCTTCAAACTTCACTCCGCAACTCCGTGCACGTTCCAACATTGATTTCTCGGGTCTGGATTTTCCTGTCAGGCTGGACAAGATCGGCAAGTTTGAGGAGAGGAATGGTGTAAGCGTTAATGTGTATGGACTGGATGAGGAAAAGAAGAAAGATAAACGGACTGGCCAGTTCTACGTACGCCACATTGTTTACCCTCTCCGCATTGCCAAGAAGGAGGCAGACAACCACTTCGATCTCCTCTACTTGACCGAAGATGATAAGTGCCACTATGCATACATTGCAGATTTTGAAAGGTTGGTTCGAAGTCAGCTAACAAAGCACAAGCAGAAGATCTTTGTATGCAAGAGGTGTTTTGCTCACTTTGACAACCGACCGAATAAGTTGAACTTGTCCGGTAAGCAGCGGCTTGAAGATCACAAACGATACTGCTTCGACCATGCGCCGCTGCGAACCGACATACCGGAAGATAAGATCATCAAGTTCAACCATCCGGAAAGGTCCCAAAAGAGCCGATTCACCATCTATGCGGATTTTGAGAGTATGTTGGTGCCGTATGATGGTGATAGGCCTCTCAACCCCCCACCAACAGTGGCACCTCCAGCCTGGGATCCAGCGACATCTAGACCCGGACTCCCCCATCATCGGCATCATGGTGATTCAGCGTCGTCGGCAAATGTTAAAACGCAGAATGTGCATGTTGCTTATGCATATGCGTATTACATCTGTGACAGTCATAGGAGCGCCGAGGATGGAGATGTCGACGACGATGACACCGATACCTGCGAGACTTTCTCAAAACTGCGTCTGTACAGTGGTGAGAATGCGGCCCAACACTTTATGTCAACGCTGCGGGAGGACCTCAACACCATAGGGAATATTCTCTATGGCCAGCGTCAACCCGGCAACCCTCCGAGCCTCACTGCAGACGAGGAGAGGGAGTTCCAGATGGCAACGACGTGCTACATCTGCCAGAAGGACTTCACTCCGAGGGACATCAAGGTGCGAGACCATCAACACTCACCACCGTACAGATACAGAGGAGCCGCACATCAGTCATGTAACCTACAATTCAAGGAACAGGATTCAGTTAATGTTTACCTGCACAACATGAGCAATTACGATGCTCACTTCATCGTAAGAGCTTTAAACATCGACAGGGGAGAAGTCAACGTGCTAGCTAACAATGAAGAAAAATATATTTCATTCACTAAGAGGTTTGAGTACCCGAATGCAGGTAGACACAACAGCCTAAGAGTGCGTTTCGTGGACTCATACCGATTCCTGGCTAAATCGTTGGCTACGCTTGCTTCGTTGCTTCCCGTCGACAAAATGAAAGTCTTGCAGGCCCGACACACTGACCCAGAGGAATTCCAACTCCTTAGGAGGAAAGGTGTTTTCCCTTACAGGTACATTATGTCGCTGGATGTACTTCAAGATGAAACCCTTCCGCCAATTGGAGCTTTCGAGGAGAACACTTCACCGGAGGACTATGCCCACGCACAACGAGTCTGGGAACGATTTGGCTGCAGGACTCTCGAAGATTACTCCAACATCTACCTGACAACGGATGTACTGCTGCTTGCTGACATCTTCGAGAGCTTCCGCGACATGTGTCTGGAGCATTACAACCTGGATCCAGCGCATTACCTGACCTTGCCTTCATATGCGTGGGACGTCATGCTCAAGAAGACTGGCGTGATCCTCGATACCCTGCAAGATGTGGACCAGTACCTGTTCTTCGAGAAGGGTATTCGAGGCGGACTCACCCAATGCGTCACCCGTCATGTTGTAGCTGACAACAAATACATAAGGGGGGATGACACCGAGTCGGACGACGACACCTTCCTTATGTATTATGATGCCAACAACCTCTACGGATGGGCGATGTCCAAGCCGCTGCCTTATGGTGACTTTGAATGGCTATCACGCCGGGAAATTGACGAACTCCAGGAATCCCTCATGGACCTGCCGGCAGATGGTGAAGAGGGCTACGTGCTGGAAGTGGATTTGGAGTACCCACGTGACCCTGAACTTCATGACCGTCACCGAGATCTGCCATTCTGTCCGGAGGTCATGAAAGCACCGGCCGACCAACTGCCGTATGATGAGAGTGTTCTCCTCGACAGTGGAGTTGGAAGATCTGCCAAGCTGATGGCTACTCTTACGGACAAGACCGGATATGTTATCCACTACTGCTACCTCCAACAAGCAGTGCAGAATGGACTACGTATTCGTCGGATTCAACGTGTGCTGCGCTTCAAACAGTCTGCATGGTTACAGCCGTATGTGGCTCTAAATACCAGACTCCGTCAATTGGCCAAGAACAAATTCGAAGTAGAGCTCTTCAAGCTAATGGTCAATGCGGTGTATGGCATGAGCCTCCAAAATGTACGTAAGCATAAGAACGTGAATATCTGTACCGACCGTGATTACTATCTTAAGTATGTGGCAAAGTCAAACTTCAGCGACCGGGTGTGGTTTGAGGAGGACTTGGCCCTACTTAATATGGTAAAAACGCGTGTGGTACTAGATAAACCGGTCTATGTGGGTATGTGCATTTTGGACCACTCAAAGTGGTGGATGTACGGCTTCCACTACAGGATGGTCAAGCGGTACGGATTAGACAGGATTCGCATGGCCTACATGGACACCGACGGCATCATCTACAGAATCCGTACTGCCAATGTGTACCGGGACATGTTGCAGCACAAAGAAGAGTTCGACACCAGCAACTACCCCGACAACCATCTTTGCTATGACGACAAGAATGCGAGAGAACTGGGGAAGTTCAAGGATGAAGCTGGTGGTCATGTCCTAACAGAGTACATCGGCCTAATGGCGAAGCTGTACTGCATCATGTTTCTGCAGATCGGCAGCGGCGAAGATGACGACTGCAACCCACCTCCCATCAAGAAGGCCAAGGGGATCAACCGAGCTGTGGTGCAGCGAGACTTGACCGTGGAAGACTATAGAAGATGTCTCCAGAACCACACGGTCAAGTACACGGAGAACGAGCGCTTCTTGAGTCGTCGCCATATTATCTACACCATCGTGGTTCGGAAGCGCTCGTTGGCACCGTATGATGACAAGAGGTACGTCTGTCCAGAAGACGGTGTCAACACTCTCCCGTGGGGGCATTATGCCATCACCGCCCCAGCTGCACCAACAGATGAAGAGATGCCGCTGCTGCCACCATCACCGAGACCTGGACCTTCTTCTGCAGAGTGATAATGTACCCACCAACATCGTCACAGAAGATCCAGCATGTATGCAGTATAGCTTTTAATTCGCGGTCACATTGGTGCATGAGAGAGTAGTGTTCAAAATTCTCGTGGTGGGCAATTTAGTAACAAATTGATGTTTTAGGTATTTTTAAAAATAAATACCTCTAGTCATAGTCTAGTTTGTTATTCAATCAAATTGATTTGTAAATATGTATCTGTAAATATGTATCTGTAAATATGTAATATGAAATGTAAATATGTAAATATAAATATGTAATGTGAAATGTAAACATGTGTTAATGTGGAAGAAGTTATGATACTAATGTAAATACTAACCCCGTCGTTTCGACGGGGTTCAGATACGAACCCCGCCGTTTTGGCGGGGTTAAGCAGTTTGTACTGAAAGTCAGACCACTGTAAATATGTGTCATAATGAAATGTAAAAGCAGACCTGTGTAAATATTAATCATAATGATTTGTATAAAGTCAGACCATTGTAATGTAAATACTAACCCCGTCGTTTTGGCGGGGTTAAGCAGTTTGTACTGAAAGTCAGACCATTGTAAATATTTGTCTTAATGAAATGTAAAAGCAGACCTATGTAAATATTAGTCTTATTGATTTGTATAAAGTCAGACCATTGTTATTATTTATCATAATGAAATGTATTAAAAAACCAAACCAATGTAAATATTAGACGTATCAAAATGTATAAAGTTAGTCCTTTTGTAAAATGGTTATAATTTGAAATGTGAAGTTTGTAATAATTGATTGTAAAAATTGATGAGTGTACATACTGATGAGTGTAAATACTAATGAGTGTAAATAAATATACATTCTAAATATCCACAAATAGTTCTTACTTATTTACCCATGTTTATGTCTATAAGAAATACAATGTCCAGAGATTGATAAAGAGTAAATTCGATTAATTTATAACTTGACATGCAGTCATACTGTTTTTAAATGAGAAAGTATAAACTTTATAACAATGACTGCTTTTCTTTCTCCAAGATAGTACCATTTTGGTCTATCAACGTTGTTTAAAATATAAATGTAATCATCTACTTAAGTCAGGATAGGTTGGTTATTTAAAGGAAGACTCATTTCAGTAATGGATTGTGATAAAAGTAACTAACTCTGGACTCTTAAGACTATAAAGAACAAGGTATAATGACAAGACGGTGGTTAATGATATACACATTTTTATTTTTTCAAAAACCTTATATCTAACAATAATGGTTATACAAAAATTAGATTTAGAATTCTGCGAAGAGCATCTGGATCAGCATATCAATCTCAGCAGTGGAGTCACCGAAGAGTTGGACGAAATCATTCATCTTCATGTCGTAGTTGGTACGGCAGTACAGGTAGGTCAGACAGTAGTGGCCACAGACCGAAGTATCCAAGCCTTGCAGTCGGTACTTGTTGTAGGTGTAATGCAACATATGTCCATTGATGTTACGTCTCAGAAACTGTTGAAAATCACCATGATACGGAGGTCTGCCAAAACTATCGAAATATTTGACAGTATTAGTGTTGATGTTGCTGTTATCTTGTCCTCCAGGTCTGTAGAATGCCACCCAATGTTCTCCACTATGTGTATGCGGTTGGGTGTTTACCACTAATGCAGATGACGGAGCAATATGTCTCGGTAGATGATCTGATGCAAACACTCCGACATGTTGTACATTCGCTTATTGTAGTAAATATTTTCTTATAGTTGTGGTATTCATTCTTGTGAAACTGTAGTCAGATCCAAGCTGGTAAACACTGATTTAGTCGTTGTAGTCTTTTTGCGGTTTTGTTCATTGTTGTGGTGACGAGGACAGCAACAATAACACGTTCCACAATGTGACTCTTTAGCTGTTAGTAGTAGCCAGCCACGTAGCAGTGTGCAATTGACCAAAGCACAACGGTGTTGTACACTTTTATGCTGACCGCAACGTATCGTATTGGTGGACAATAGATTACCAATGGTGGACAATGATCCGCATCCAATATTGGTCATGTCAACTACTAGCACTTTGTCATTGTTTGTTATAAGATGTTTCATGGTATATTGTTTCTTTTCCGATCCTTTTACGTACACAACTGATTGGTTATTGAGACATGTACGTAGTTTATCAATCAATACATGGTACGATATATCACCATGATTCCAGTCAATACCGTGACAGTGTTTGGTTAGCCAGTAACTTTCTCGAAGTTTTTCTTCAGACAAAAAGTCACGATCAAACGGTGGACGAGTAATGTGGTGTATCAGTAGTGTTCCAGTACACACATCAATAACACTGACTTCTTTTACTATATAATAATTACTGTTGTCTTTGAAACATTGTAAATCCAACACCACAGATGATTGACACAATTGATGTTCTGCCGACATGATTACTGTAACACTGTCAGTGATGTACTGGCTGTAATGCACTAGTTGACTGTGCTTTATACATTTAACCGGCATAGTCCACCGATACGTTACGATGTTGATTAATCTCAATGACATTGTCCAGTTCTGCATAGACAATAATGTTGACTGATTCGGTCAATGCTTCGCTGAATCCAATCTCGATGCGTAGATTTCCATTGCGTACCAGGTTCCAATGGCTGGACTCGTTAGCGCTCAAGTCAGGTGTTAAGTCAAACGCTAACAGACAATAACCTTTTTCGAAATCTTCTCTGCTGATATCATTACCGGTATTGTCAAAATGTATTCCGGTACCGCTGAACAGTGTGTGATAAGATAGCGCATAGGCATCATCCATATCATTGTCAAACACTGGCTGTAATGCTTTCATCGGCACTTGTTCACCATCCAAGTACAGTGCGAAATAATTCATCTTGAAATGTTGGAAATTAAATGGATTTTTCTTGTAGTCTCCTTTGAATGCTTGATTAGAAATCATGCCGACAATTACACGTTTTGGTAACTGACCCAAGTACACACTGTCCAATGTTTTGTTCAGTATGCCAGCGGGTAATGTGATTGATTTCACTTCAACACGTGTGATCGGATATTTGGCAGTACCACTCTCGAGTGTTTTACTATGTGCCAACAGTACGCTCGGATTGATTTTACAACGACGTACAAACAGATTTGTCTCTTTGATATGTACTTTATATGTTGTGTTATTGTCCGACATGATGGCAAATGCGTTTCTCGATCTGATCAAACGTAAACGCATCTCTACACCGTTTAACATGAACTTGTTCTGATTACACAAGTCAATGTGTAGATGACCGATCATGTCTGCATAGTGACTCTTTTCAGTAAATTTTCGTCGTTGTACCAGTCCTCATTTTCTTCTTTACATTTATCCATGTTATTAGAGTCATCTTTGTAGAATAACACACTTGTCATGTGTGACTTTTTAGCATCATGTCCGTAGCTTAAAAGGTTTTCCAAATACGCACGATAGGCGTAGGTATTGTTTTGCGGTGACACTAGTTTATTATTCAAGTGTAAATCCACTTGGCTAAATAGCGAATGTAACCAGTTATTAACCGGACCAAATTCCTTAATCGCATCGGCAGCTGAAAATTTTGTTCCATCTTCTTTGACAATAGTGGCTTGTACGTGTAATAATGTTTGTGATAAGTCCGTATATTCATCACCATGTCCGGGTATGACAAATTCAATAGGTGAGTCATCCGTCAATGACGATATGGGTTTATATTGCACCCATTTACCACTGTCAATGCTGGTCTGTGTCAGTGGTAGCGAGAATAAGTCCAATTCCGTCTTTGTACATTCGAATGATTTCTGGTGAATAAATGACATCTTTGTTGCTTAAGAAAATATATCAATCTCTCTACTTCTAGTAATCTTCTTTTTATGTTGCACTTGTCGCTTGAGTTTTCGTTTTGTATTTTTACGTTTCTTTACTGCTGCTGTCTTACACTTCCTTGCAGGAAACGTCCGTGCTCGAAGGAGTTTCACCAAAGACTGAGGTGTTACTCGTGTGATGCGCCTCTTCTTATAGCTTCCACTGCTGTTGCTGTCGCTGCCGCCAATGCCAGTGCCGTGTCCGTATCCGCCGCCATGTAGAATGCGATCCAGTTTGTCGTCAGCTCGACGTTTAAGTCCACCAGTAAATTGTTTAAGACGATCATTCGCTGCATTTCGTGGGTTCATAGTACCATCAGCTATATCACTGAGAAACCCAACACCTGAACGTAATGCCTCCTTGCCCACAGCAGTTGCACCTGACTTGATTAATGGCATGACTGAACGAACAAGTCCACCAAGAAAACTTCCAATCCCATGTCCACGTTGATACGGTGCGCCTCTATACACTGATACAATACCACTACTACCGCCAAGTTGTTGATCACGGTAGTATTTGAGGTAGGGATCGTTAAGATTCATTATACTGTTGTAACTGCTGGTACTCTGCGGAGGTGAAGTTTCATGTACGTAGTACCGAACTCGAATGGCAAGTGATGACCTTTGTCGTCCCTTAAATCAATTTCCACACTCTCGAACGAGCTCTTTATGACAGGCATGTAGTGCGGTGAAGTGAAATGCACAACCTTATGAGACCCGTATTTATAGTCAGTGGTGTCAATGTTGACTATTTTTAACAGTGGTGCTACAGTGTCACCCACTAATTGCGGTTCTACAAGGTCACAATAGACATAAATGTCTGCTGGAATGCCAGCCAATAAGTTTGGTGGTCTTGTAGCTTTCCTATGTCTTTTCACATCCACATTATTTACATCATATCCTAACTGTAACGCTAAAGTGGGGCTAAGTTCAAGTTGTGTTAGTGTATCTGTCATTGTAATCAATTCAACCTTTTTTGTATCACTATCATACTCGAACTCAATACTGTTAAGTTTAAGTTTTGTATTCCCGTTAATTGCTGCTAGCAATTCATTAATATCTTTGTAATTGCCAGACTCCACTTTAGCTACAGTCAAATTTGTATTAGTAACTTCATTATCTTCAATTTCAGCAGTTGGTTTTGTGTAAATATATATGTTAGCATCATTACCAACTGTTAAAAACGAGCATGGATAGTGTGCTTCAACTAGTGCTATTTCCCAATCTGCTCCGTCACCACCAGGCAAATGTATTGTTGATGGAAAATGTGTCACATAATGAGTCACTGTATTGTTCGGATAGTAGTCCATCGAACTATTGCTAGGCAGTGTCAAATAAAACTGATTATGTCTAGACAGTGACATGACGGTTAGGTTAGGTTAGGTTAGGTTAGGTTATTTGTTTCACTTCAGATGCAGGTATCCAAGAATTAAATTCGTCTCCGTAACCTACCCACTTGACGAGGTAACGCTTACTGCGACCTCTACCCTTAGTGTCAAGTATTTTATCAATTTGGTACAATCGATCCGGTCCTATTGTCACCTTTTGTAGCTCATGTTCATAGAAACGACCGACTAAGGGTTTACCATTCAAGTCCCTTATTATATACAATGGTAGTGGTTGTGATCCATATTCTCGATCAATAACAAAAAATTCTTTACTCCAATTGGTCTCGTAGCCTTTTGCAAATGTACCTTTCTCTTTAGCAATACGCACTGTATCACCCGGTTTGAACTTTGGTTTTTTATGTTTTGGTAATGAGCTGTCTTTGTACATATGACTCCATACTTGGTACACTGTACTTTTGTTTGCTTTCACAACGTCCATCGGACATAAACCATTACCCAAACTTCGGTGTGCACTGTTATTGTAAGCATCAACCAATTCATCCAACACATCGATATAACGAAATGTGTTTTTATATGTTAAATATCGCCACATACGTGTTTTCAGTGTGCGATTGACTCGTTCGACAACAGCCGCTTTAACATCGGGGTTTTGTGTAGTGTCATATTTCACATGATAATCTCTAAACACACGGTTCACTTTTGCACCTATAAACTCTGTTCCTTTGTCAGTTTGTAAACAACATGGTGGTACAGTGTAGGGACTGTTAAAAATTCGTTCGAATGCTGCTGCCACTTCTTCACCGCTCTTACGTTTTAATGGTTCCACATATAACCGCTTACTAAACACATCAATCACTGTTAGCAAGTAATTGTAGCCATCATTATATGAACTAAGTCCTCGCATATCATTCAGGTCGGCTTGCCATAATTCATTAGGTCCAAACACAACATATCTGTTACGTGGAAATCGTTTTCGAACAGGTTTGTGTAATGTATAGGTGTCTTGGGTGCGTAACCATTCGATAACTTGTCGTTTTGTTTTGTTCTTTTTCTTCTTACTTCGACGTAATGCTCTGACAAGTGGGCTAATACCACCAAACGAGCCTGGGTTTGCAGGATCATAATACACTTTCTCTTCCATCACTGTTCGTGACTATAGTGTAAATGACTATCACATACCAAGTACACCTATACTTATACATTTTAATCTATAGTGAATGCATCCCACTGTAAAGGTTTTCCTCTTCGTGCTCCTGCCCTTGACCTTAATCTATGGTCTATTGGCGTTGGGCTCGGTGTTGGCGGATAATATAACGAGTGGTGTGGTGTTGAAGGAGTACGCTGTCTTGATGGTGAAGGTGTAACCAAACCTTCTTCCAAATATGGTTCACGACCAATATACTGTCGAGCTTGTGCATTGCTTACGTACTCGGTCGGTACGTTCATATCATTTAATGCATCCAATACTTCATGCCAGCCTGTGGGTACATTTTCCAGTCTTCGCACTCGTACAATTGCATGTAACACATCAATAATGTTCGAACCAGGTATTCTAGTGTTATGAACAATAACCATACCATCAGGGTCCCATGTGATTATCTGTTTGTTACGTTTTATAAATCTTAACAAGTTGCGTACATCCTTTTGATACGTGGCAGGAAATGTTTGTACAATATCCTCCTCATTATCCTCTTCTTGTATAATTGGTAAAATGATAGGATTGCGTTTTTGTGAACTAAAATATAAAAACCTCTGTAATACTTGTTGATACTGTTTCCACTTTTCACTGTCATCCAATGTTTTGTCTTGTAATATACGATGCATTTCAGCATCCAAACTATTAGTATTAACCGTTGATGATTGAGTTAGTTTTGATTGTGAAGCAGTAGCAGCAGGTGTTGGCTCACTATGTATTCGATCAAATAGCTCTTGCGGAACAACAACCATCTTCTTTGAATATTCCAAATTTGATCTATCCATTTTTCTAACTAATCGCACTATTAAGAACTGTTTGTAATACAGTACTTAATAACAGTGGTAATAGAAATCCACCACCGTGTTGTACAAGATATTTACGTTTCTTGCTCCAATTCTCACCACGTTTCACTAGACGTCTGAGCACCTTTTTATGTTTACGCAATTGTCGTTTTTGTTTGTCTGTTAACTGGATATTACCACGTAACAAGTTGTATGCGCACTCGCACACTGATCTGATACGACTGACGTCACAAGCCTTCAACAGTGCTTTACGTTCCTTCGGTGTAGCGTGTATCAGTGCCGTTAACAGAGCAGCGTCTTTCTTCACACACTGTGACATTACGACTGAGTGACTGGTCTCTAGTGTACCCCTTTTATTTATACTTTTTTTGGTTGATAAACATACTGTTGTTTTTCATCAGGTAATATACCCGTACGTATACGCACCTCGTCTGGTGTGGACTGTTTTAAATCTAACAACAAATAACCATGCGGAGTACGTGTAGCATCAGCATACGCTTCTTCAATAAACCTTGTATTTTCCGGATACACTTGTCGGGCTAAATGTTTTATTTGAGCCCGGTCTCTTGGATTTCTTTTTTTTTCTTTTTTTTTTGGATTTCTTCAATGCACATTTAAAGTTTCTTTTTTCAGTACGAAAACATTTGTATTCGCACAAACCATAGATATCTAAGAGGGTTTCCTTAAACAATACACAAAAGACATGTTTCAAGTCTTCATCTTGAGCTATTACAGCTACCTTCAATGACTGTTCAGACAGAGTCTTTCTCAATATGTCTGTAGTAGTTTCCAGCCGGCTATTCACAAGAGTCAGCTGTTGGTTGGTTTCAAGTGACTTTGTAAGTGTTTGTAACAGTTCACTATTCTGCTAGCGATGACACGTATGCCAAACTAGGTCGGCGCCCACCTGACGCGCCAGCTTTCACATTCCATTAGTTCCACCTGTCGCAACATGCTAACTTTCACATTCCACGGGTGTCACTGCACCAGCTTTCACATTCTCGGCATAGTGCTGTTTATGGTTTCGCTAATGAGGCTACTAGCTGGCAGTAAATACACAAATTTCAGCTTTAATAATTTAATTTTTCCAGTACCATAATTTTTGGGTAGAAATCCCGTACGCAATACGATAATATCGTACGGATACGATAATTATGTAAACAGTCTCATTAAGCATATCAATTAAGCTAATTAACATATTAATTAGCTCATTAACATATCAAAGTTCAATTCCCAGCACCATAAGACATAAAAAAAAAGGTAAGTTAGGTTAACATAGCTTGAGTAAAGTTAGGTTTACTCAGTTCAAATTCTATTTTTAGCCTCGGGGGGGAGGGGGGGGAGGGGGGGGAGGGGGGGGGGAGGGGGGGGGTGCTCTGTGGGATGTGACGTCATCCACCACATCCCACCACCGGTGGGATCCCCCAAAACACCCTACTACTAATTTAATCACCCATATTTCCAAAACCTAAGTTTTTGAGGTAACTTGGGTGGTATGATACTAAATTTCAGGACCTATTCTATCACCCTACGTGTACGTAATGTTGGCACACATCCGTATTTATTTTATTTTTCATGTCATACTTTGACAAATCGCTGTCCGCACATCTCAATGCGACTACTTTAATCAGCCATATTTCCAAAACCTTAGTTTTTACGGTAACTTGGGTGGTATAATAAAGAAGTTCTGGTACTATTCTATCACCCTATGTGTACGTCATGTATCCACAATTCCGTATTTATTTTTATATTTCATGTCAAACTTAGACAAATCGTTGTCCGCACATCGCATAGCGACTAATTTAATCACCCATATTTCCAAAACCTAAGTTTTTAAGGTAACTTGGGTGGTATAATACTAAATTTCAGGACCTATTCTATCACCCTTCGTGTACGTAATGTTGGCACACATCCGTATTTATTTTATTTTTCATGTCATACTTTGACAAATCGCTGTCCGCACATCTCAGTGCGACTACTTTAATCAGCCATATTTCCAAAACCTTAGTTTTTACGGTAACTTGGGTGGTATAGTACTAAAGTTCTGGACCTATTCTATCATCATATGTGTACGTCATGTTGGCACACCTCCGTATTTTTTTTATATTTCGTGTCAAACTTCGACAAATCTCTGTCCGCACATCGCAAAGCGACTACGTTAATCAGCCATATTTCCAAAACCCAAGTTTTTACGGTAACTTGGGTGGTATAATACAGAAGTTCTGGTCCTATTCTATCACCCTATGTGTACGTCATGTATCCACAATTCCGTATTTATTTTTATATTTCATGTCAAACTTAGACAAATCGTTGTCCGCACATCGCATAGCGACTACTTTAATCACCCATATTTCCAAAACCTAAGTTTTTAAGGTAACTTGGGTGGTATAATACTAAATTTCAGGACCTATTCTATCATCCTATGTGTACGTCATGTTGGCACACTTCCGTATTTATTTTATTTTTCATGTCATACTTTGACAAATCGCTGTCCGCACATCTCAATGCGACTAATTTAATCAGCCATATTTCCAAAACCTAAGTTTTTACGGTAACTTGGGTGGTATAATACAGAAGTTCTGGTCCTATTCTATCACCCTACGTGTACGTCATGTATCCACAATTCCGTATTTATTTTTATATTTCGTGTCAAACTTCGACAAATCTCTGTCCGCACATCTCAATGCGACTAATTTAATCACCCATATTTCAAAAACCTAAGTTTTAAGGTAACTTGGGGGGTATAATACTAAATTTCAGGACCTATTCTATCACCCTACGTGTACGTAATGTTGGCACACTTCCGTATTTATTTTATTTTTCATGTCATACTTTGACAAATCGCTGTCCGCACATCTCAATGCGACTACTTTAATCAGCCATATTTCCAAAACCTAAGTTTTTACGGTAACTTGGGTGGTATAATACAGAAGTTCTGGTCCTATTCTATCACCCTATGTGTACGTCATGTATCCACAATTCCGTATTTATTTTTATATTTCATGTCAAACTTAGACAAATCGTTGTCCGCACATCGCATAGCGACTAATTTAATCACCCATATTTCCAAAACCTAAGTTTTTAAGGTAACTTGGGTGGTATAATACTAAATTTCAGGACCTATTCTATCATCCTATGTGTACGTCATGTTGGCACACTTCCGTATTTATTTTATTTTTCATGTCATACTTTGACAAATCGCTGTCCGCACATCTCAATGCGACTACTTTAATCAGCCATATTTCCAAAACCTAAGTTTTTACGGTAACTTGGGTGGTATAATACAGAAGTTCTGGTCCTATTTCATCACCCTACGTGTACGTCATGCTGACACACTGCCGTATTTATTTTATATTTTATGTCAAACTTAGGTGGATAACTGTCCACACATCCAAAGCGACTAATTTAATCACCCATATTTCCAAAACCTAAGTTTTTAAGGTAACTTGGGTGGTATAATACTAAATTTCAGGACCTATTCTATCATCCTATGTGTACGTCATGTTGGCACACTTCCGTATTTATTTTATTTTTCATGTCATACTTTGACAAATCGCTGTCCGCACATCCCAATGCGACTACTTTAATCAGCCATATTTCCAAAACCTAAGTTTTTACGGTAACTTGGGTGGGATAGTACAAAATTTCTGGACCTATTCTATCATCCTATGTGTACGTCATGTTGGCACGCCTCCGTATTTTTTTTATATTTCGTGTCAAACTTCGACAAATCTCAGTCCGCACATCTCAATGCGACTACTTTAATCAGCCATATTTCCAAAACCTTAGTTTTTACGGTAACTTAGGTGGTATAATACAGAAGTTCTGGTCCTATTCTATCACCCTATGTGTACGTCATGTATCCACAATTCCGTATTTATTCTTATATTTCATGTCAAACTTAGACAAATCGTTGTCCGCACATCGCATAGCGACTAATTTAATCACCCATATTTCCAAAACCTAAGTTTTTAAGGTAACTTTGGTGGTATAATACTAAATTTCAGGACCTATTCTATCATCCTATTTGTACGTCATGTTGGCACACTTCCGTATTTATTTTATTTTTCATGTCATACTTTGACAAATCGCTGTCCGCACATCTCAATGCGACTACTTTAATCAGCCATATTTCCAAAACCTAAGTTTTTACGGTAACTTGGGTGGTATAATACAGAAGTTCTGGTCCTATTCTATCACCCTATGTGTACGTCATGTATCCACAATTCCGTATTTATTTTTATATTTCATGTCAAACTTAGACAAATCGTTGTCCGCACATCGCATAGCGACTAATTTAATCACCCATATTTCCCAAACCTAAGTTTTTAAGGTAACTTGGGTGGTATAATACTAAATTTCAGGACCTATTCTAGCATCCTATGTGTACGTCATGTTGGCACACTTCCGTATTTATTTTCTTTTTCATGTCATACTTTGACAAATCGCTGTCCGCACATCTCAATGCGACTACTTTAATCAGCCATATTTCCAAAACCTAAGTTTTTACGGTAACTTGGGTGGTATAATACAGAAGTTCTGGTCCTATTTCATCACCCTACGTGTACGTCATGCTGACACACTGCCGTATTTATTTTATATTTTATGTCAAACTTAGGTGGATCACTGTCCACACATCCAAACTTGGGTGGTATAGTACTAAAGTTCTGGACCTATTCTATCATCCTATGTGTACGTCATGTTGGCACACCTCCGTATTTTTTTTATATTTCGTGTCAAACTTCAACAAATCTCAGTCCGCACATCTCAATGCGACTACTTTAATCAGCCATATTTCCAAAACCTAAGTTTTTACGGTAACTTGGGTGGTATAATACAGAAGTTCTGGTCCTATTCTATCACCCTATGTGTACGTCATGTATCCACAATTCCGTATTTATTTTTATATTTCATGTCAAACTTAGACAAATCGTTGTCCGCACATCGCATAGCGACTAATTTAATCACCCATATTTCCAAAACCTAAGTTTTTAAGGTAACTTGGGTGGTATAATACTAAATTTCAGGACCTATTCTATCATCCTATTTGTACGTCATGTTGGCACACTTCCGTATTTATTTTATTTTTCATGTCATACTTTGACAAATTGCTGTCCGCACATCTCAATGCGACTACTTTAATCAGCCATATTTCCAAAACCTAAGTTTTTACGGTAACTTGGGTGGTATAATACAGAAGTTCTGGTCCTATTCTATCACCCTATGTGTACGTCATGTATCCACAATTCCGTATTTATTTTTATATTTCATGTCAAACTAAGACAAATCGTTGTCCGCACATCGCATAGCGACTAATTTAATCACCCATATTTCCAAAACCTAAGTTTTAAGGTAACTTGGGTGGTATAATACTAAATTTCAGGACCTATTCTATCATCCTATGTGTACGTCATGTTGGCACACTTCCGTATTTATTTTATTTTTCATGTCATACTTTGACAAATCGCTGTCCGCTCATCTCAATGCGACTACTTTAATCAGCCATATTTCCAAAACCTAAGTTTTTACGGTAACTTGGGTGGTATAATACAGAAGTTCTGGTCCTATTTCATCACCCTACGTGTACGTCATGCTGACACACTGCCGTATTTATTTTATATTTTATGTCAAACTTAGGTGGATCACTGTCAACACATCCAAAGCGACTATTTTAATCACCCGTATTTCCAAAACCTAAGTTTTTAAGGTAACTTGGGTGGTATAGTACTAAAGTTCTGGACCTATTCTATCATCCTATGTGTACGTCATGTTGGCACACCTCCGTATTTTTTTTATATTTCGTGTCAAACCTCGACAAATCTCTGTCCGCACATCTCAATGCGACTAATTTAATCAGCCATATTTCCAAAACCTAAGTTTTTACGGTAACTTGGGTGGTATAATACAGACGTTCTGGTCCTATTTCATCACCCTACGTGTACGTCATGCTTACACACTGCCGTATTTATTTTATATTTTATGTCAAACTTAGGTGGATCACTGTCCACACATCCAAACTTGGGTGGTATAGTACTAAAGTTCTAGACCTATTCTATCATCCTATGTGTACGTCATGTTGGCACACCTCCGTATTTTTTTTATATTTCGTGTCAAACTTCGACAAATCTCTGTCCGCACATCTCAATGCGACTACTTTAATCAGCCATATTTCCAAAACCTAAGTTTTTACGGTAACTTGGGTGGTATAATACAGAAGTTCTGGTCCTATTCTATCACCCTACGTGTACGTAATGTTGGCAGACCTCCGTATTTATTATTATATTTCATGTCATACTTAGACAAATCGTTGTCCGCACATCGCATAGCGACTAATTTAATCACCCATATTTCCAAAACCTAAGTTTTTACGGTAACTTGGGTGGTATAATCCAGAAGTTCTGGACCTATTCTATCATCCTATGTGTACGTCATGTTGGCACACCTCCGTATTTTTTTTATATTTCGTGTCAAACTTCGACAAATCGTTGTCCGCACATCGCATAGCGACTACTTCAATCAGCCATATTTCCAAAACCTAAGTTTTTACGGTAACTTGGGTGGTATAATACAGAAGTTCTGGTCCTATTCTATCACCCTACGTGTACGTAATGTTGGCACACCTCCGTATTTATTATTATATTTCATGTCATACTTAGACAAATCGTTGTCCGCACATCGCATAGCGACTAATTTAATCACCCATATTTCCAAAACCTAAGTTTTTAAGGTAACTTGGGAGGTATAATACTAAATTTCAGGACCTATTCTATCATCCTATGTGTACGTCATGTTGGCACACTTCCGTATTTATTTTATTTTTCATGTCATACTTTGACAAATCGCTGTCCGCACATCTCAATGCGACTACTTTAATCAGCCATATTTCCAAAACCTAAGTTTTTACGGTAACTTGGGTGGTATAATACAGAAGTTCTGGTCCTATTCTATCACCCTATGTGTACGTCATGTATCCACAATTCCGTATTTATTTTTATATTTCATGTCAAACTTAGACAAATCGTTGTCCGCACATCGCATAGCGACTAATTTAATCACCCATATTTCCAAAACCTAAGTTTTTAAGGTAACTTGGGTGGTATAATACTAAATTTCAGGACCTATTCTATCATCCTATGTGTACGTCATGTTGGCACACTTCCGTATTTATTTTCTTTTTCATGTCATACTTTGACAAATCGCTGTCCGCACATCTCAATGCGACTACTATAATCAGCCATATTTCCAAAACCTAAGTTTTTACGGTAACTTGGGTGGTATAATACAGAAGTTCTGGTCCTATTTCATCACCCTACGTGTACGTCATGCTGACACACTGCCGTATTTATTTTATATTTTATGTCAAACTTAGGTGGATCACTGTCCACACATCCAAACTTGGGTGGTATAGTACTAAAGTTCTGGACCTATTCTATCATCCTATGTGTACGTCATGTTGGCACACCTCCGTATTTTTTTTATATTTCGTGTCAAACTTCGACAAATCTCAGTCCGCACATCTCAATGCGACTACTTTAATCAGCCATATTTCCAAAACCTAAGTTTTTACGGTAACTTGGGTGGTATAATACAGAAGTTCTGGTCCTATTCTATCACCCTATGTGTACGTCATGTATCCACAATTCCGTATTTATTTTTATATTTCATGTCAAACTTAGACAAATCGTTGTCCGCACATCGCATAGCGACTAATTTAATCACCCATATTTCCAAAACCTAAGTTTTTAAGGTAACTTGGGTGGTATAATACTAAATTTCAGGACCTATTCTATCATCCTATTTGTACGTCATGTTGGCACACTTCCGTATTTATTTTATTTTTCATGTCATACTTTGACAAATCGCTGTCCGCAAATCTCAATGCGACTACTTTAATCAGCCATATTTCCAAAACCTAAGTTTTTACGGTAACTTGGGTGGTATAATACAGAAGTTCTGGTCCTATTCTATCACCCTATGTGTACGTCATGTATCCACAATTCCGTATTTATTTTTATATTTCATGTCAAACTTAGACAAATCGTTGTCCGCACATCGCATAACGACTAATTTAATCACCCATATTTCCAAAACCTAAGTTTTTACGGTAACTTGGGTGGTATAATACAGAAGTTCTGGTCCTATTCTATCACCCTATGTGTACGTAATGTTGGCACACCTCCGTATTTATTATTATATTTCATGTCAAACTTAGACAAATCGTTGTCCGCACATCGCATAGCGACTAATTTAATCAACCATATTTCCAAAACCTAAGTTTTTAAGGTAATTTGGGTGGTATAATAATAAATTTCAGGACCTATTCTTTCATCCTATATGTACGTCATGTTGGCACACTTCCGTATTTATTTTATTTTTCATGTCATACTTTGACAAATCGCTGTCCGCACATCTCAATGCGACTACTTTAATCAGCCATATTTCCAAAACCTATGTTTTTACGGTAACTTGGGTGGTATAATACAGAAGTTCTGGTCCTATTTCATCACCCTACGTGTACGTCATGCTGACACACTGCCGTATTTATTTTATATTTTATGTCAAACTTAGGTGGATAACTGTCCACACATCCAAAGCGACTAATTCAATCACCCATATTTCCAAAACCTAAGTTTTTAAGGTAACTTGGGTGGTATAATACTAAATTTCTGGACCTATTCTATCATCCTATGTGTACGTCATTTTGGCACACTTCCGTATTTATTTTATTTTTCATGTCATACTTTGACAAATCGCTGTCCGCACATCCCAATGCGACTACTTTAATCAGCCATATTTCCAAAACCTAAGTTTTTACGGTAACTTGGGTGGGATAGTACAAAATTTCTGGACCTATTCTATCATCCTATGTGTACGTCATGTTGGCACGCCTCCGTATTTTTTTTATATTTCGTGTCAAACTTCGACAAATCTCAGTCCGCACATCTCAATGCGACTACTTTAATCAGCCATATTTCCAAAACCTTAGTTTTTACGGTAACTTAGGTGGTATAATACAGAAGTTCTGGTCCTATTCTATCACCCTATGTGTACGTCATGTATCCACAATTCCGTATTTATTTTTATATTTCATGTCAAACTTAGACAAATCGTTGTCCGCACATCGCATAGCGACTAATTTAATCACCCATATTTCCAAAACCTAAGTTTTTAAGGTAACTTGGGTGGTATAATACTAAATTTCAGGACCTATTCTATCATCCTATTTGTACGTCATGTTGGCACACTTCCGTATTTATTTTATTTTTCATGTCATACTTTGACAAATCGCTGTCCGCACATCTCAATGCGACTACTTTAATCAGCCATATTTCCAAAACCTAAGTTTTTACGGTAACTTGGGTGGTATAATACAGAAGTTCTGGTCCTATTCTATCACCCTATGTGTACGTAATGTTGGCACACTTCCGTATTTATTATTATATTTCATGTCATACTTAGACAAATCGTTGTCCGCACATCGCATAGCGACTAATTTAATCACCCATATTTCCAAAACCTAAGTTTTTAAGGTAACTTGGGAGGTATAATACTAAATTTCAGGACCTATTCTATCATCCTATGTGTACGTCATGTTGGCACACTTCCGTATCTATTTTATTTTTCATGTCATACTTTGACAAATCGCTGTCCGCACATCTCAATGCGACTACTTTAATCAGCCATATTTCCAAAACCTAAGTTTTTACGGTAACTTGGGTGGTATAATACAGAAGTTCTGGTCCTATTCTATCACCCTATGTGTACGTCATGTATCCACAATTCCGTATTTATTTTTATATTTCATGTCAAACTTAGACAAATCGTTGTCCGCACATCGCATAGCGACTAATTTAATCACCCATATTTCCAAAACCTAAGTTTTTAAGGTAACTTGGGTGGTATAATACTAAATTTCAGGACCTATTCTATCATCCTATGTGTACGTCATGTTGGCACACTTCCGTATTTATTTTCTTTTTCATGTCATACTTTGACAAATCGCTGTCCGCACATCTCAATGCGACTACTTTAATCAGCCATATTTCCAAAACCTAAGTTTTTACGGTAACTTGGGTGGTATAATACAGAAGTTCTGGTCCTATTTCATCACCCTACGTGTACGTCATGCTGACACACTGCCGTATTTATTTTATATTTTATGTCAAACTTAGGTGGATCACTGTCCACACATCCAAACTTGGGTGGTATAGTACTAAAGTTCTAGACCTATTCTATCATCCTATGTGTATATATTTTGTGTCAAACTTCGACAAATCTCAGTCCGCACATCTCAATGCGACTACTTTAATCAGCCATATTTCCAAAACCTAAGTTTTTACGGTAACTTGGGTGGTATAATACAGAAGTTCTGGTCCTATTCTATCACCCTATGTGTACGTCATGTATCCACAATTCCGTATTTATTTTTATATTTCATGTCAAACTTAGACAAATCGTTGTCCGCACATCGCATAGCGACTAATTTAATCACCCATATTTCCAAAACCTAAGTTTTTAAGGTAACTTGGGTGGTATAATACTAAATTTCAGGACCTATTCTATCATCCTATTTGTACGTCATGTTGGCACACTTCCGTATTTATTTTATTTTTCATGTCATACTTTGACAAATCGCTGTCCGCACATCTCAATGCGACTACTTTAATCAGCCATATTTCCAAAGCCTAAGTTTTTACGGTAACTTGGGTGGTATAATACAGAAGTTCTGGTCCTATTCTATCACCCTATGTGTACGTCATGTATCCACAATTCCGTATTTATTTTTATATTTCATGTCAAACTTAGACAAATCGTTGTCCGCACATCGCATAGCGACTAATTTAATCACCCATATTTCCAAAACCTAAGTTTTAAGGTAACTTGGGTGGTATAATACTAAATTTCAGGACCTATTCTATCATCCTATGTGTACGTCATGTTGGCACACTTCCGTATTTATTTTATTTTTCATGTCATACTTTGACAAATCGCTGTCCGCTCATCTCAATGCGACTACTTTAATCAGCCATATTTCCAAAACCTAAGTTTTTACGGTAACTTGGGTGGTATAATACAGAAGTTCTGGTCCTATTTCATCACCCTACGTGTACGTCATGCTGACACACTGCCGTATTTATTTTATATTTTATGTCAAACTTAGGTGGATCACTGTCCACACATCCAAAGCGACTATTTTAATCACCCGTATTTCCAAAACCTAAGTTTTTAAGGTAACTTGGGTGGTATAGTACTAAAGTTCTGGACCTATTCTATCATCCTATGTGTACGTCATGTTGGCACACCTCCGTATTTTTTTTATATTTCGTGTCAAACCTCGACAAATCTCTGTCCGCACATCTCAATGCGACTAATTTAATCAGCCATATTTCCAAAACCTAAGTTTTTACGGTAACTTTGGTGGTATAATACAGACGTTCTGGTCCTATTTCATCACCCTACGTGTACGTCATGCTTACACACTGCCGTATTTATTTTATATTTTATGTCAAACTTAGGTGGATCACTGTCCACACATCCAAACTTGGGTGGTATAGTACTAAAGTTCTAGACCTATTCTATCATCCTATGTGTACGTCATGTTGGCACACCTCCGTATTTTTTTTATATTTCGTGTCAAACTTCGACAAATCTCTGTCCGCACATCTCAATGCGACTACTTTAATCAGCCATATTTCCAAAACCTAAGTTTTTACGGTAACTTGGGTGGTATAATACAGAAGTTCTGGTCCTATTCTATCACCCTACGTGTACGTAATGTTGGCACACCTCCGTATTTATTATTATATTTCATGTCATACTTAGACAAATCGTTGTCCGCACATCGCATAGCGACTAATTTAATCACCCATATTTCCAAAACCTAAGTTTTTACGGTAACTTGGGTGGTATAATCCAGAAGTTCCTGACCTATTCTATCATCCTATGTGTACGTCATGTTGGCACACCTCCGTATTTTTTTATATTTCGTGTCAAACTTCGACAAATCGTTGTCCGCACATCGCATAGCGACTACTTCAATCAGCCATATTTCCAAAACCTAAGTTTTTACGGTAACTTGGGTGGTATAATACAGAAGTTCTGGTCCTATTCTATCACCCTACGTGTACGTAATGTTGGCACACCTCCGTATTTATTATTATATTTCATGTCATACTTAGACAAATCGTTGTCCGCACATCGCATAGCGACTAATTTAATCACCCATATTTCCAAAACCTAAGTTTTTAAGGTAACTTGGGAGGTATAATACTAAATTTCAGGACCTATTCTATCATCCTATGTGTACGTCATGTTGGCACACTTCCGTATTTATTTTATTTTTCATGTCATACTTTGACAAATCGCTGTCCGCACATCTCAATGCGACTACTTTAATCAGCCATATTTCCAAAACCTAAGTTTTTACGGTAACTTGGGTGGTATAATACAGAAGTTCTGGTCCTATTCTATCACCCTATGTGTACGTCATGTATCCACAATTCCGTATTTATTTTTATATTTCATGTCAAACTTAGACAAATCGTTGTCCGCACATCGCATAGCGACTAATTTAATCACCCATATTTCCAAAACCTAAGTTTTTAAGGTAACTTGGGTGGTATAATACTAAATTTCAGGACCTATTCTATCATCCTATGTGTACGTCATGTTGGCACACTTCCGTATTTATTTTATTTTTCATGTCATACTTTGACAAATCGCTGTCCGCACATCTCAATGCGACTACTTTAATCAGCCATATTTCCAAAACCTAAGTTTTTACGGTAACTTAGGTGGTATAATACAGAAGTTCTGGTCCTATTCTATCACCCTACGTGTACGTAATGTTGGCACACCTCCGTATTTATTATTATATTTCATGTCATACTTAGACAAATCGTTGTCCGCACATCTCAATGCGACTACTTTAATCAGCCATATTTCCAAAACCTAAGTTTTTACGGTAACTTGGGTGGTATAATACAGAAGTTCTGGTCCTATTCTATCACCCTATGTGTACGTCATGTATCCACAATTCCGTATTTATTTTTATATTTCATGTCAAACTTAGACAAATCGTTGTCCGCACATCGCATAGCGACTAATTTAATCACCCATATTTCCAAAACCTAAGTTTTTAAGGTAACTTGGGTGGTATAATACTAAATTTCAGGACCTATTCTATCATCCTATGTGTACGTCATGTTGGCACACTTCCGTATTTATTTTATTTTTCATGTCATACTTTGACAAATCGCTGTCCGCACATCTCAATGCGACTACTTTAATCAGCCATATTTCCAAAACCTAAGTTTTTAAGGTAACTTGGGTGGTATAATACTAAATTTCTGGACCTATTCTATCATCCTATGTGTACGTCATTTTGGCACACTTCCGTATTTATTTTATTTTTCATGTCATACTTTGACAAATCGCTGTCCGCACATCCCAATGCGACTACTTTAATCAGCCATATTTCCAAAACCTAAGTTTTTACGGTAACTTGGGTGGGATAGTACAAAATTTCTGGACCTATTCTATCATCCTATGTGTACGTCATGTTGGCACGCCTCCGTATTTTTTTTATATTTCGTGTCAAACTTCGACAAATC
Source organism: Flexamia atlantica (assembly GCA_035578135.1). Taxonomy (NCBI): domain Eukaryota; kingdom Metazoa; phylum Arthropoda; class Insecta; order Hemiptera; family Cicadellidae; genus Flexamia; species Flexamia atlantica. Next base: position 170,611 of record JAQJVK010000203.1, read on the forward strand.
TCAGTCCGCACATCTCAATGCGACTACTTTAATCAGCCATATTTCCAAAACCTTAGTTTTTACGGTAACTTAGGTGGTATAATACAGAAGTTCTGGTCCTATTCTATCACCCTATGTGTACGTCATGTATCCACAATTCCGTATTTATTTTTATATTTCATGTCAAACTTAGACAAATCGTTGTCCGCACATCGCATAGCGACTAATTTAATCACCCATATTTCCAAAACCTAAGTTTTTAAGGTAACTTGGGTGGTATAATACTAAATTTCAGGACCTATTCTATCATCCTATTTGTACGTCATGTTGGCACACTTCCGTATTTATTTTATTTTTCATGTCATACTTTGACAAATCGCTGTCTGCACATCTCAATGCGACTACTTTAATCAGCCATATTTCCAAAACCTAAGTTTTTACGGTAACTTGGGTGGTATAATACAGAAGTTCTGGTCCTATTCTATCACCCTATATGTACGTAATGTTGGCACACTTCCGTATTTATTATTATATTTCATGTCATACTTAGACAAATCGTTGTCCGCACATCGCATAGCGACTAATTTAATCACCCATATTTCCAAAACCTAAGTTTTTAAGGTAACTTGGGAGGTATAATACTAAATTTCAGGACCTATTCTATCATCCTATGTGTACGTCATGTTGGCACACTTCCGTATCTATTTTATTTTTCATGTCATACTTTGACAAATCGCTGTCCGCACATCTCAATGCGACTACTTTAATCAGCCATATTTCCAAAACCTAAGTTTTTACGGTAACTTGGGTGGTATAATACAGAAGTTCTGGTCCTATTCTATCACCCTATGTGTACGTCATGTATCCACAATTCCGTATTTATTTTTATATTTCATGTCAAACTTAGACAAATCGTTGTCCGCACATCGCATAGCGACTAATTTAATCACCCATATTTCCAAAACCTAAGTTTTTAAGGTAACTTGGGTGGTATAATACTAAATTTCAGGACCTATTCTATCATCCTATGTGTACGTCATGTTGGCACACTTCCGTATTTATTTTCTTTTTCATGTCATACTTTGACAAATCGCTGTCCGCACATCTCAATGCGACTACTTTAATCAGCCATATTTCCAAAACCTAAGTTTTTACGGTAACTTGGGTGGTATAATACAGAAGTTCTGGTCCTATTTCATCACCCTACGTGTACGTCATGCTGACACACTGCCGTATTTATTTTATATTTTATGTCAAACTTAGGTGGATCACTGTCCACACATCCAAACTTGGGTGGTATAGTACTAAAGTTCTGGACCTATTCTATCATCCTATGTGTATATATTTTGTGTCAAACTTCGACAAATCTCAGTCCGCACATCTCAATGCGACTACTTTAATCAGCCATATTTCCAAAACCTAAGTTTTTACGGTAACTTGGGTGGTATAATACAGAAGTTCTGGTCCTATTCTATCACCCTATGTGTACGTCATGTATCCACAATTCCGTATTTATTTTTATATTTCATGTCAAACTTAGACAAATCGTTGTCCGCACATCGCATAGCGACTAATTTAATCACCCATATTTCCAAAACCTAAGTTTTTAAGGTAACTTGGGTGGTATAATACTAAATTTCAGGACCTATTCTATCATCCTATTTGTACGTCATGTTGGCACACTTCCGTATTTATTTTATTTTTCATGTCATACTTTGACAAATCGCTGTCCGCACATCTCAATGCGACTACTTTAATCAGCCATATTTCCAAAGCCTAAGTTTTTACGGTAACTTGGGTGGTATAATACAGAAGTTCTGGTCCTATTCTATCACCCTATGTGTACGTCATGTATCCACAATTCCGTATTTATTTTTATATTTCATGTCAAACTTAGACAAATCGTTGTCCGCACATCGCATAGCGACTAATTTAATCACCCATATTTCCAAAACCTAAGTTTTAAGGTAACTTGGGTGGTATAATACTAAATTTCAGGACCTATTCTATCATCCTATGTGTACGTCATGTTGGCACACTTCCGTATTTATTTTATTTTTCATGTCATACTTTGACAAATCGCTGTCCGCTCATCTCAATGCGACTACTTTAATCAGCCATATTTCCAAAACCTAAGTTTTTACGGTAACTTGGGTGGTATAATACAGAAGTTCTGGTCCTATTTCATCACCCTACGTGTACGTCATGCTGACACACTGCCGTATTTATTTTATATTTTATGTCAAACTTAGGTGGATCACTGTCCACACATCCAAAGCGACTATTTTAATCACCCGTATTTCCAAAACCTAAGTTTTTAAGGTAACTTGGGTGGTATAGTACTAAAGTTCTGGACCTATTCTATCATCCTATGTGTACGTCATGTTGGCACACCTCCGTATTTTTTTTATATTTCGTGTCAAACCTCGACAAATCTCTGTCCGCACATCTCAATGCGACTAATTTAATCAGCCATATTTCCAAAACCTAAGTTTTTACGGTAACTTGGGTGGTATAATACAGACGTTCTGGTCCTATTTCATCACCCTACGTGTACGTCATGCTTACACACTGCCGTATTTATTTTATATTTTATGTCAAACTTAGGTGGATCACTGTCCACACATCCAAACTTGGGTGGTATAGTACTAAAGTTCTAGACCTATTCTATCATCCTATGTGTACGTCATGTTGGCACACCTCCGTATTTTTTTTATATTTCGTGTCAAACTTCGACAAATCTCTGTCCGCACATCTCAATGCGACTACTTTAATCAGCCATATTTCCAAAACCTAAGTTTTTACGGTAACTTGGGTGGTATAATACAGAAGTTCTGGTCCTATTCTATCACCCTACGTGTACGTAATGTTGGCACACCTCCGTATTTATTATTATATTTCATGTCATACTTAGACAAATCGTTGTCCGCACATCGCATAGCGACTAATTTAATCACCCATATTTCCAAAACCTAAGTTTTTACGGTAACTTGGGTGGTATAATCCAGAAGTTCTGGACCTATTCTATCATCCTATGTGTACGTCATGTTGGCACACCTCCGTATTTTTTTATATTTCGTGTCAAACTTCGACAAATCGTTGTCCGCACATCGCATAGCGACTACTTCAATCAGCCATATTTCCAAAACCTAAGTTTTTACGGTAACTTGGGTGGTATAATACAGAAGTTCTGGTCCTATTCTATCACCCTACGTGTACGTAATGTTGGCACACCTCCGTATTTATTATTATATTTCATGTCATACTTAGACAAATCGTTGTCCGCACATCGCATAGCGACTAATTTAATCACCCATATTTCCAAAACCTAAGTTTTTAAGGTAACTTGGGAGGTATAATACTAAATTTCAGGACCTATTCTATCATCCTATGTGTACGTCATGTTGGCACACTTCCGTATTTATTTTATTTTTCATGTCATACTTTGACAAATCGCTGTCCGCACATCTCAATGCGACTACTTTAATCAGCCATATTTCCAAAACCTAAGTTTTTACGGTAACTTGGGTGGTATAATACAGAAGTTCTGGTCCTATTCTATCACCCTATGTGTACGTCATGTATCCACAATTCCGTATTTATTTTTATATTTCATGTCAAACTTAGACAAATCGTTGTCCGCACATCGCATAGCGACTAATTTAATCACCCATATTTCCAAAACCTAAGTTTTTAAGGTAACTTGGGTGGTATAATACTAAATTTCAGGACCTATTCTATCATCCTATGTGTACGTCATGTTGGCACACTTCCGTATTTATTTTATTTTTCATGTCATACTTTGACAAATCGCTGTCCGCACATCTCAATGCGACTACTTTAATCAGCCATATTTCCAAAACCTAAGTTTTTACGGTAACTTAGGTGGTATAATACAGAAGTTCTGGTCCTATTCTATCACCCTACGTGTACGTAATGTTGGCACACCTCCGTATTTATTATTATATTTCATGTCATACTTAGACAAATCGTTGTCCGCACATCTCAATGCGACTACTTTAATCAGCCATATTTCCAAAACCTAAGTTTTTACGGTAACTTGGGTGGTATAATACAGAAGTTCTGGTCCTATTCTATCACCCTATGTGTACGTCATGTATCCACAATTCCGTATTTATTTTTATATTTCATGTCAAACTTAGACAAATCGTTGTCCGCACATCGCATAGCGACTAATTTAATCACCCATATTTCCAAAACCTAAGTTTTTAAGGTAACTTGGGTGGTATAATACTAAATTTCAGGACCTATTCTATCATCCTATGTGTACGTCATGTTGGCACACTTCCGTATTTATTTTATTTTTCATGTCATACTTTGACAAATCGCTGTCCGCACATCTCAATGCGACTACTTTAATCAGCCATATTTCCAAAACCTAAGTTTTTACCGTAACTTGGGTGGTATAATACAGAAGTTCTGGTCCTATTTCATCACCCTACGTGTACGTCATGCTGACACACTGCCGTATTTATTTTATATTTTATGTCAAACTTAGGTGGATCACTGTCCACACATCCAAACTTGGGTGGTATAGTACTAAAGTTCTGGACCTATTCTATCATCCTATGTGTACGTCATGTTGGCACACCTCCGTATTTTTTTTATATTTCGTGTCAAACTTCGACAAATCTCAGTCCGCACATCTCAATGCGACTACTTTAATCAGCCATATTTCCAAAACCTAAGTTTTTACGGTAACTTGGGTGGTATAATACAGAAGTTCTGGTCCTATTCTATCACCCTACGTGTACGTCATGTATCCACAATTCCGTATTTATTTTTATATTTCATGTCAAACTTAGACAAATCGTTGTCCGCACATCGCATAGCGACTAATTTAATCACCCATATTTCCAAAACCTAAGTTTTTAAGGTAACTTGGGTGGTATAATACTAAATTTCAGGACCTATTCTATCATCCTATTTGTACGTCATGTTGGCACACTTCCGTATTTATTTTATTTTTCATGTCATACTTTGACAAATCGCTGTCCGCACATCTCAATGCGACTACTTTAATCAGCCATATTTCCAAAACCTAAGTTTTTACGGTAACTTGGGTGGTATAATACAGAAGTTCTGGTCCTATTCTATCAACCTATGTGTACGTCATGTATCCACAATTCCGTATTTATTTTTATATTTCATGTCAAACTTAGACAAATCGTTGTCCGCACATCGCATAACGACTAATTTAATCACCCATATTTCCAAAACCTAAGTTTTTACGGTAACTTGGGTGGTATAATACAGAAGTTCTGGTCTTATTCTATCACCCTATGTGTACGTAATGTTGGCACACCTCCGTATTTATTATTATATTTCATGTCAAACTTAGACAAATCGTTGTCCGCACATCGCATAGCGACTAATTTAATCAACCATATTTCCAAAACCTAAGTTTTTAAGGTAATTTGGGTGGTATAATAATAAATTTCAGGACCTATTCTTTCATCCTATATGTACGTCATGTTGGCACACTTCCGTATTTATTTTATTTTTCATGTCATACTTTGACAAATCGCTGTCCGCACATCTCAATGCGACTACTTTAATCAGCCATATTTCCAAAACCTATGTTTTTACGGTAACTTGGGTGGTATAATACAGAAGTTCTGGTCCTATTCTATCACCCTATGTGTACGTCATGTATCCACAATTCCGTATTTATTTTTATATTTCATGTCAAACTTAGACAAATCGTTGTCCGCACATCGCATAGCGACTAATTTAATCACCCATATTTCCAAAACCTAAGTTTTAAGGTAACTTGGGTGGTATAATACTAAATTTCAGGACCTATTCTATCATCCTATGTGTACGTCATGTTGGCACACTTCCGTATTTATTTTATTTTTCATGTCATACTTTGACAAATCGCTGTCCGCTCATCTCAATGCGACTACTTTAATCAGCCATATTTCCAAAACCTAAGTTTTTACGGTAACTTGGGTGGTATAATACAGAAGTTCTGGTCCTATTTCATCACCCTACGTGTACGTCATGCTGACACACTGCCGTATTTATTTTATATTTTATGTCAAACTTAGGTGGATCACTGTCCACACATCCAAAGCGACTATTTTAATCACCCGTATTTCCAAAACCTAAGTTTTTAAGGTAACTTGGGTGGTATAGTACTAAAGTTCTGGACCTATTCTATCATCCTATGTGTACGTCATGTTGGCACACCTCCGTATTTTTTTTATATTTCGTGTCAAACCTCGACAAATCTCTGTCCGCACATCTCAATGCGACTAATTTAATCAGCCATATTTCCAAAACCTAAGTTTTTACGGTAACTTGGGTGGTATAATACAGACGTTCTGGTCCTATTTCATCACCCTACGTGTACGTCATGCTTACACACTGCCGTATTTATTTTATATTTTATGTCAAACTTAGGTGGATCACTGTCCACACATCCAAACTTGGGTGGTATAGTACTAAAGTTCTAGACCTATTCTATCACCCTATGTGTACGTCATGTTGGCACACCTCCGTATTTTTTTTATATTTCGTGTCAAACTTCGACAAATCTCTGTCCGCACATCTCAATGCGACTACTTTAATCAGCCATATTTCCAAAACCTAAGTTTTTACGGTAACTTGGGTGGTATAATACAGAAGTTCTGGTCCTATTCTATCACCCTACGTGTACGTAATGTTGGCACACCTCCGTATTTATTATTATATTTCATGTCATACTTAGACAAATCGTTGTCCGCACATCGCATAGCGACTAATTTAATCACCCATATTTCCAAAACCTAAGTTTTTACGGTAACTTGGGTGGTATAATCCAGAAGTTCTGGACCTATTCTATCATCCTATGTGTACGTCATGTTGGCACACCTCCGTATTTTTTTTATATTTCGTGTCAAACTTCGACAAATCGTTGTCCGCACATCGCATAGCGACTACTTCAATCAGCCATATTTCCAAAACCTAAGTTTTTACGGTAACTTGGGTGGTATAATACAGAAGTTCTGGTCCTATTCTATCACCCTACGTGTACGTAATGTTGGCACACCTCCGTATTTATTATTATATTTCATGTCATACTTTGACAAATCGTTGTCCGCACATCGCATAGCGACTAATTTAATCACCCATATTTCCAAAACCTAAGTTTTTAAGGTAACTTGGGTAGTATAATACTAAATTTCAGGACCTATTCTATCATCCTATTTGTACGTCATGTTGGCACACTTCCGTATTTTTTTTATATTTCGTGTCAAACTTCGACAAATCTCTGTCCGCACATCTCAATGCGACTACTTTAATCAGCCATATTTCCAAAACCTAAGTTTTTACGGTAACTTGGGTGGTATAGTACTAAAGTTCTAGACCTATTCTATCATCCTATGTGTACGTCATGTTGGCACACCTCCGTATTTTTTTTATATTTCGTGTCAAACTTCGACAAATTTCAGTCCGCACATCTCAATGCGACTACTTTAATCAGCCATATTTCCAAAACCTAAGTTTTTACGGTAACTTGGGTGGTATAATACAGAAGTTCTGGTCCTATTCTATCACCCTATGTGTACGTCATGTATCCACAATTCCGTATTTATTTTTATATTTCATGTAAAACTTAGACAAATCGTTGTCTGCACATCGCATAACGACTAATTTAATCACCCATATTTCCAAAACCTAAGTTTTTACGGTAACTTGGGTGGTATAATACAGAAGTTCTGGTCCTATTCTATCACCCTATGTGTACGTAATGTTGGCACACCTCCGTATTTATTATTATATTTCATGTCAAACTTAGACAAATCGTTGTCCGCACATCGCATAGCGACTAATTTAATCAACCATATTTCCAAAACCTAAGTTTTTAAGGTAATTTGGGTGGTATAATAATAAATTTCAGGACCTATTCTTTCATCCTATATGTACGTCATGTTGGCACACTTCCGTATTTATTTTATTTTTCATGTCATACTTTGACAAATCGCTGTCCGCACATCTCAATGCGACTACTTTAATCAGCCATATTTCCAAAACCTATGTTTTTACGGTAACTTGGGTGGTATAATACAGAAGTTCTGGTCCTATTTCATCACCCTACGTGTACGTCATGCTGACACACTGCCGTATTTATTTTATATTTTATGTCAAACTTAGGTGGATAACTGTCCACACATCCAAAGCGACTAATTTAATCACCCATATTTCCAAAACCTAAGTTTTTAAGGTAACTTGGGTGGTATAATACTAAATTTCAGGACCTATTCTATCATCCTATGTGTACGTCATTTTGGCACACTTCCGTATTTATTTTATTTTTCATGTCATACTTTGACAAATCGCTGTCCGCACATCCCAATGCGACTACTTTAATCAGCCATATTTCCAAAACCTAAGTTTTTACGGTAACTTGGGTGGTATAGTACTAAAGTTCTGGACCTATTCTATCATCCTATGTGTACGTCATGTTGGCACACCTCCGCATTTTTTTTATATTTCGTGTCAAACTTCGACAAATCTCAGTCCGCACATCTCAATGCGACTACTTTAATCAGCCATATTTCCAAAACCTAAGTTTTTACGGTAACTTGGGTGGTATAATACAGAAGTTCTGGTCCTATTCTATCACCCTATGTGTACATCATGTATCCACAATTCCGTATTTATTTTTATATTTCATGTCAAACTTAGACAAATCGTTGTCCGCACATCGCATAGCGACTAATTTAATCACCCATATTTCCAAAACCTAAGTTTTTAAGGTAACTTGGGTGGTATAATACTAAATTTCAGGACCTATTCTATCATCCTATTTGTACGTCATGTTGGCACACTTCCGTATTTATTTTATTTTTCATGTCATACTTTGACAAATCGCTGTCCGCACATCTCAATGCGACTACTTTAATCAGCCATATTTCCAAAACCTAAGTTTTTACGGTAACTTGGGTGGTATAATACAGAAGTTCTGGTCCTATTCTATCACCCTATGTGTACGTCATGTATCCACAATTCAGTATTTATTTTTATATTTCATGTCAAACTTAGACAAATCGTTGTCCGCACATCGCATAGCGACTAATTTAATCACCCATATTTCCAAAACCTAAGTTTTTAAGGTAACTTGGGTGGTATAATACTAAATTTCAGGACCTATTCTATCATCCTATGTGTACGTCATGTTGGCACACTTCCGTATTTATTTTATTTTTCATGTCATACTTTGACAAATCGCTGTCCGCACATCTCAATGCGACTACTTTAATCAGCCATATTTCCAAAACCTAAGTTTTTACGGTAACTTGGGTGGTAAAATACAGAAGTTCTGGTCCTATTCTATCACCCTGTGTGTACGTCATGTATCCACAATTCCGTATTTATTTTTATATTTCATGTCAAACTTAGACAAATCGTTGTCCGCACATCGCATAGCGACTAATTTAATCACCCATATTTCCAAAACCTAAGTTTTTAAGGTAACTTGGGTGGTATAATACTAAATTTCAGGACCTATTCTATCATCCTATGTGTACGTCATGTTGGCACACTTCCGTATTTATTTTATTTTTCATGTCATACTTTGACAAATCGCTGTCCGCACATCTCAATGCGACTACTTTAATCAGCCATATTTCCAAAACCTAAGTTTTTACGGTAACTTGGGTGGTATAATACAGAAGTTCTGGTCCTATTCTATCACCCTGTGTGTACGTCATGTATCCACAATTCCGTATTTATTTTTATATTTCATGTCAAACTTAGACAAATCGTTGTCCGCACATCGCATAGCGACTAATTTAATCACCCATATTTCCAAAACCTAAGTTTTAAGGTAACTTGGGTGGTATAATACTAAATTTCAGGACCTATTCTATCATCCTATGTGTACGTCATGTTGGCACACTTCCGTATTTATTTTATTTTTCATGTCATACTTTGACAAATCGCTGTCCGCTCATCTCAATGCGACTACTTTAATCAGCCATATTTCCAAAACCTAAGTTTTTACGGTAACTTGGGTGGTATAATACAGAAGTTCTGGTCCTATTTCATCACCCTACGTGTACGTCATGCTGACACACTGCCGTATTTATTTTATATTTTATGTCAAACTTAGGTGGATCACTGTCCACACATCCAAAGCGACTATTTTAATCACCCGTATTTCCAAAACCTAAGTTTTTAAGGTAACTTGGGTGGTATAGTACTAAAGTTCTGGACCTATTCTATCATCCTATGTGTACGTCATGTTGGCACACCTCCGTATTTTTTTATATTTCGTGTCAAACCTCGACAAATCTCTGTCCGCACATCTCAATGCGACTAATTTAATCAGCCATATTTCCAAAACCTAAGTTTTTACGGTAACTTGGGTGGTATAATACAGACGTTCTGGTCCTATTTCATCACCCTACGTGTACGTCATGCTTACACACTGCCGTATTTATTTTATATTTTATGTCAAAATTAGGTGGATCACTGTCCACACATCCAAACTTGGGTGGTTTAGTACTAAAGTTCTAGACCTATTCTATCATCCTATGTGTACGTCATGTTGGCACACCTCCGTATTTTTTTTATATTTCGTGTCAAACTTCGACAAATCTCTGTCCGCACATCTCAATGCGACTACTTTAATCAGCCATATTTCCAAAACCTAAGTTTTTACGGTAACTTGGGTGGTATAATACAGAAGTTCTGGTCCTATTCTATCACCCTACGTGTACGTAATGTTGGCACACCTCCGTATTTATTATTATATTTCATGTCATACTTAGACAAATCGTTGTCCGCACATCGCATAGCGACTACTTCAATCAGCCATATTTCCAAAACCTAAGTTTTTACGGTAACTTGGGTGGTATAATACAGAAGTTCTGGTCCTATTCTATCACCCTACGTGTACGTAATGTTGGCACACCTCCGTATTTATTATTATATTTCATGTCATACTTTGACAAATCGTTGTCCGCACATCGCATAGCGACTAATTTAATCACCCATATTTCCAAAACCTAAGTTTTTAAGGTAACTTGGGTAGTATAATACTAAATTTCAGGACCTATTCTTTCATCCTATGTGTACGTCATGTTGGCACACTTCCGTATTTATTTTATTTTTCATGTCATACTTTGACAAATCGCTGTCCGCACATCTCAATGCGACTACTTTAATCAGCCATATTTCCAAAACCTAAGTTTTTACGGTAACTTGGGTGGTATAATACAGAAGTTCTGGTCCTATTCTATCATCCAATGTGTACGTCATGTATCCAAAATTCCGTATTTATTTTTATATTTCATGTCAAACTTAGACAAATCGTTGTCCGCACATCGCATAACGACTAATTTAATCACCCATATTTCCAAAACCTAAGTTTTTACGGTAACTTGGGTGGTATAGTACAGAAGTTCTGGTCCTATTCTATCACCCTATGTGTACGTAATGTTGGCACACCTCCGTATTTATTATTATATTTCATGTCAAACTTAGACAAATCGTTGTCCGCACATCGCATAGCGACTAATTTAATCAACCATATTTCCAAAACCTACGTTTTTAAGGTAACTTGGGTGGTATAATAATAAATTTCAGGACCTATTCTTTCATCCTATATGTACGTCATGTTGGCACACTTCCGTATTTATTTTATTTTTCATGTCATACTTTGACAAATCGCTGTCCGCACATCTCAATGCGACTACTTTAATCAGCCATATTTCCAAAACCTAAGTTTTTACGGTAACTTGGGTGGTATAATACAGAAGTCCTGGTCCTATTCTATCACCCTATGTGTACGTCATGTATCCACAATTCCGTATTTATTTTTATATTTCATGTCAAACTTAGACAAATCGTTGTCCGCACATCGCATAGCGACTAATTTAATCACCCAAATTTCCAAAACCTAAGTTTTTAAGGTAACTTGGGTGGTATGATACTAAATTTCAGGACCTATTCTAACATCCTATGTGTACGTCATGTTGGCACACTTCCGTATTTATTTTATTTTTCATGTCATACTTTGACAAATCGCTGTCCGCACATCTCAATGCGACTACTTTAATCAGCCATATTTCCAAAACCTAAGTTTTTACGGTAACTTGGGTGGTATAATACAGAAGTTCTGGTCCTATTCTATCACCCTATGTGTACGTCATGTATCCACAATTCCGTATTTATTTTTATATTTCATGTCAAACTTAGACAAATCGTTGTCCGCACATCGCATAGCGACTACTTTAATCACCCATATTTCCAAAACCTAAGTTTTTAAGGTAACTTGGGTGGTATAGTCCTAAAGTTCTGGTCCTATTCTTTCATCCTATGTGTACGTCATGTTGGCACACTTCCGTATTTATTTAATTTTTCATGTCATACTTTGACAAATCGCTGTCCGCACATCTCAATGCGACTACTTTAATCAGCCATATTTCCAAAACCTAAGTTTTTACGGTAACTTGGTTGGTATAATACAGAAGTTCTGGTCCTATTCTATCACCCTATGTGTACGTCATGTATCCACAATTCCGTATTTATTTTTATATTTCATATCAAACTTAGACAAATCGTTGTCCGCACATCGCATAGCGACTAATTTAATCACCCATATTTCCAAAACCTAAGTTTTTAAGGTAACTTGGGTGGTATAATACTAAATTTCAGGACCTATTCTATCATCCTATTTGTACGTCATGTTAACACACACCCGTATTTATTTTATTTTTCATGTCATACTTTGACAAATCGCTGTCCGCACATCTCAATGCGACTACTTTAATCAGCCATATTTCCAAAACCTAAGTTTTTACGGTAACTTGGGTGGTATAATACAGAAGTTCTGGTCCTATTCTATCACCCTATTTGTACGTCATGTATCCACAATTCCGTATTTATTTTTATATTTCATGTCAAACTTAGACAAATCGTTGTCCGCACATCGCATAGCGACTAATTTAATCACCCATATTTCCAAAACCTAAGTTTTTAAGGTAACTTGGGTGGTATAATACTAAATTTCAGGACCTATTCTATCATCCTATGTGTACGTCATGTTGGCACACTTCCGTATTTATTTTATTTTTCATGTCATACTTTGACAAATCGCTGTCCGCACATCTCAATGCGACTAATTTAATCAGCCATATTTCCAAAACCTAAGTTTTTACGGTAACTTGGGTGGTATAATACAGAAGTTCTGGTCCTATTCTATCACCCTATGTGTACGTCTTGTATCCACAATTCCGTATTTATTTTTATATTTCATGTCAAACTTAGACAAATCGTTGTCCGCACATCGCATAGCGACTAATTTAATCACCCATATTTCCAAAACCTAAGTTTTTAAGGTAACTTGGGTGGTATAATACTAAATTTCAGGACCTATTCTATCATCCTATGTGTACGTCATGTTGGCACACTTCCGTATTTATTTTATTTTTCATGTCATACTTTGACAAATCGCTGTCCGCACATCTCAATGCGACTACTTTAATCAGCCATATTTCCAAAACCTAAGTTTTTACGGTAACTTGGGTGGTATAATACAGAAGTTCTGGTCCTATTCTATCACCCTATGTGTACGTCATGTATCCACAATTCCGTATTTATTTTTATATTTCATGTCAAACTTAGACAAATCGTTGTCCGCACATCGCATAGCGACTAATTTAATCACCCATATTTCCAAAACCTAAGTTTTAAGGTAACTTGGGTGGTATAATACTAAATTTCAGGACCTATTCTATCATCCTATGTGTACGTCATGTTGGCACACTTCCGTATTTATTTTATTTTTCATGTCATACTTTGACAAATCGCTGTCCGCACATCTCAATGCGACTACTTTAATCAGCCATATTTCCAAAACCTAAGTTTTTACGGTAACTTGGGTGGTATAATACAGAAGTTCTGGTCCTATTTCATCACCCTACGTGTACGTCATGCTGACACACTGCCGTATTTATTTTATATTTTATGTCAAACTTAGGTGGATCACTGTCCACACATCCAAAGCGACTATTTTAATCACCCGTATTTCCAAAACCTAAGTTTTTAAGGTAACTTGGGTGGTATAGTACTAAAGTTCTGGACCTATTCTATTATCCTATGTGTACGTCATGTTGGCACACCTCCGTATTTTTTTATATTTCGTGTCAAACCTCGACAAATCTCTGTCCGCACATCTCAATGCGACTAATTTAATCAGCCATATTTCCAAAACCTAAGTTTTTACGGTAACTTGGGTGGTATAATACAGACGTTCTGGTCCTATTTCATCACCCTACGTGTACGTCATGCTTACACACTGCCGTATTTATTTTATATTTTATGTCAAACTTAGGTGGATCACTGTCCACACATCCAAACTTGGGTGGTATAGTACTAAAGTTCTAGACCTATTCTATCATCCTATGTGTACGTCATGTTGGCACACCTCCGTATTTTTTTTATATTTCGTGTCAAACGTCGACAAATCTCTGTCCGCACATCTCAATGCGACTACTTTAATCAGCCATATTTCCAAAACCTAAGTTTTTACGGTAACTTGGGTGGTATAATACAGAAGTTCTGGTCCTATTCTATCACCCTACGTGTACGTAATGTTGGCACACCTCCGTATTTATTATTATATTTCATGTCATACTTAGACAAATCGTTGTCCGCACATCGCATAGCGACTAATTTAATCACCCATATTTCCAAAACCTAAGTTTTTACGGTAACTTGGGTGGTATAATCCAGAAGTTCTGGACCTATTCTATCATCCTATGTGTACGTCTTGTTGGCACACCTCCGTATTTTTTTTATATTTCGTGTCAAACTTCGACAAATCGTTGTCCGCACATCGCATAGCGACTACTTTAATCAGCCATATTTCCAAAACCTAAGTTTTTACGGTAACTTGGGTGGTAAAATACAGAAGTTCTGGTCCTATTCTATCACCCTACGTGTACGTAATGTTGGCACACCTCCGTATTTATTATTATATTTCATGTCATACTTTGACAAATCGTTGTCTAAACATCGCATAGCGACTAATTTAATCACCCATATTTCCAAAACCTAAGTTTTTAAGGTAACTTGGGTAGTATTTTACTAAATTTCAGGACCTATTCTTTCATCCTATGTGTACGTCATGTTGGCACACTTCCGTATTTATTTTATTTTTCATGTCATACTTTGACAAATCAGTGTCCGCACATCTCAATGCGACTACTTTAATCAGCCATATTTCCAAAACCTAAGTTTTTACGGTAACTTGGGTGGTATAATACAGAAGTTCTGGTCCTATTTCATCACCCTACGTGTACGTCATGCTGACACACTGCCGTATTTATTTTATATTTGATGTCAAACTTAGGTGGATCACTGTCCACACATCCAAAGCGACTAATTTAATCACCCATATTTCCAAAACCTAAGTTTTTAAGGTAACTTGGGTGGTATAATACATAATTTCAGGACCTATTCTATCATCCTATGTGTACGTCATGTTGGCACACTTCCGTATTTATTTTATTTTTCATGTCATACTTTGACAAATCGCTGTCCGCACATCTCAATGCGACTACTTTAATCAGCCATATTTCCAAAACCTAAGTTTTTACGGTAACTTGGGTGGTATAATACAGAAGTTCTGGTCCTATTCTATCACCCTATATGTACGTAATGTTGGCACACTTCCGTATTTATTATTATATTTCATGTCATACTTAGACAAATCGTTGTCCGCACATCGCATAGCGACTAATTTAATCACCCATTTTTCCAAAACCTAAGTTTTGAAGGTAACTTGGGTGGTATAATACTAAATTTCAGGACCTATTCTATCATCCTATGTGTACGTCATGTTGGCACACTTCCGTATTTATTTTATTTTTCATGTCATACTTTGACAAATCGCTGTCCGCACATCTCAATGCGACTACTTTAATCAGCCATATTTCCAAAACCTAAGTTTTTACGGTAACTTGGGTTTTATAATACAGAAGTTCTGGTCCTATTCTATCACCCTATGTGTACGTCATGTATCCACAATTCCGTATTTATTTTTATATTTCATGTCAAACTTAGACAAATCGTTGTCCGCACATCGCATAGCGACTAATTTAATCACCCATATTTCCAAAACCTAAGTTTTTAAGGTAACTTTGGTGGTATAATACTAAATTTCAGGACCTATTCTATCATCCTTTGTGTACGTCATGTTGGCACACTTCCGTATTTATTTTATTTTTCATGTCATACTTTGACAAATCGCTGTCCGCACATCTCAATGCGACTACTTTAATCAGCCATATTTCCAAAACCTAAGTTTTTACGGTAACTTGGGTGGTATAGTACAGAGGTTCTGGTCCTATTCTATCACCCTATGTGTACGTCATGTATCCACAATTCCGTATTTATTTTTATATTTAATGTCAAACTTAGACAAATCGTTGTCCGCACATCGCATAGCGACTATTTTAATCACCCGTATTTCCAAAACCTAAGTTTTTAAGGTATCTTGGGTGGTATAATACTAAATTTCAGGACCTATTCTATCATCCTATGTGTACGTCATGTTGGCACACTTCCGTATTTATTTTATTTTTCATGTCATACTTTGACAAATCGCTGTCCGCACATCTCAATGCGACTACTTTAATCAGCCATATTTCCAAAACCTAAGTTTTTACGGTAACTTGGGTGGTATAATACAGAAGTTCTGGTCCTATTTTATCACCCTAAGTGTACGTAATGTTGGCAAACCCAGGTATTTATTATTATATTTCATGTCATACTTAGACAAATCGTTGTCCGCACATCGCATAACGACTAATTTAATCACCCATATTTCCAAAACCTAAGTTTTTAAGGTAACTTGGGTGGTATAGTTCTAAAGTTCTGGTCCTATTCTTTCATCCTACGTGTACGTCATGCTGACACACTGCCGTATTTATTTTATATTTTATGTCAAACTTAGGTGGATCGACTCCAAAGCGACTATTTTAATCACCCGTATTCCAAAACCTAAGTTTTTAAGGTAACTTGGGTGGTATAGTACTAAAGTTCTGGACCTATTCTATCATCCTATGTGTACGTCATGTTGGCACACCAAAGTATTTTTTTTATATTTCGTGTCAAACTTCGAGAAATCTCTGTCCGCACATCTCAATGCGACTACTTTAATCAGCCATATTTCCAAAAACTAAGTTTTTACGGTAACTTGGGTGGTATAATACAGAAGTTCTGGTCCTATTCTATCACCCTACGTGTACGTAATGTTGGCACACCTCCGTATTTATTATTATATTTCATGTCATACTTAGACAAATCGTTGTCCGCACATCGCATAGCGACTAATTTAATCACCCATATTTCCAAAACCTAAGTTTTTAAGGTAACTTGGGTGGTATAGTACTAAAGTTCGGGTCCTATTCTTTCATCCTACGTGTACGTAATGTTGGCACACCTCCGTATTTATTTTTATATTTCATGTCAAACTTAGACAAATCGTTGTCCGCACATCGCATAGCGACTAATTTAATCACCCATATTTTCAAAACCTAAGTTTTTACGGTAACTTGGGTGGTATAATACAGAAGTTCTGGTCCTATTCTATCACCGTATGTGTACGTCATGTATCCACAATTCCGTATTTATTTTTATATTTCATGTCAAACTTCGAGAAATCTCTGTCCGCACATCCAAAGCGACTATTTTAATCACCCGTATTTCCAAAACCTAAGTTTTTAAGGTAACTTGGGTGGTATAGTACTAAAGTTCTGGACCTATTCTATCATCCTATGTGTACGTCATGTTGGCACACCAAAGTATTTTTTTTATATTTCGTGTCAAACTTCGAGAAATCTCTGTCCGCACATCTCAATGCGACTATTTTAATCAGCCATATTTCCAAAACCTAAGTTTTTACGGTAACTTGGGTGGGATAGTACAAAATTTCTGGACCTATTCTATCATCCTATGTGTACGTCATGTTGGCACACCTCCGTATTTTTTTTATATTTCGTGTCAAACTTCGACAAATCTCAGTCCGCACATCTCAATGCGACTACTTTAATCAGCCATATTTCCAAAACCTAAGTTTTTACGGTAACTTGGGTGGTATAATACAGAAGTTCTGGTCCTATTCTATCACCCTATGTGTACGTCATGTATCCACAATTCCGTATTTATTTTTATATTTCATGTCAAACTTAGACAAATCGTTGTCCGCACATCGCATAGCGACTAATTTAATCACCCAAATTTCCAAAACCTAAGTTTTTAAGGTAACTTGGGTGGTATGATACTAAATTTCAGGACCTATTCTATCATCCTATGTGTACGTCATGTTGGCACACTTCCGTATTTATTTTATTTTTCATGTCATACTTTGACAAATCGCTGTCCGCACATCTCAATGCGACTACTTTAATCAGCCATATTTCCAAAACCTAAGTTTTTACGGTAACTTGGGTGGTATAATACAGAAGTTCTGGTCCTATTCTATCACCCTATATGTACGTAATGTTGGCACACTTCCGTATTTATTATTATATTTCATGTCATACTTAGACAAATCGTTGTCCGCACATCGCATAGCGACTAATTTAATCACCCATATTTCCAAAACCTAAGTTTTTAAGGTAACTTGGGTGGTATAATACTAAATTTCAGGACCTATTCTATCATCCTATGTGTACGTCATGTTGGCACACTTCCGTATTTATTTTATTTTTCATGTCATACTTTGACAAATCGCTGTCCGCACATCTCAATGCGACTACTTTAATCAGCCATATTTCCAAAATCTAAGTTTTTACGGTAACTTGGTTGGTATAATACAGAAGTTCTGGTCCTATTCTATCACCCTATGTGTACGTCATGTATCCACAATTCCGTATTTATTTTTATATTTCATGTCAAACTTAGACAAATCGTTGTCCGCACATCGCATAGCGACTAATTTAATCACCCATATTTCCAAAACCTAAGTTTTTAAGGTAACTTGGGTGGTATAATACTAAATTTCAGGACCTATTCTATCATCCTATGTGTACGTCATGTTGGCACACTTCCGTATTTATTTTATTTTTCATGTCATACTTTGACAAATCGCTGTCCGCACATCTCAATGCGACTACTTTAATCAGCCATATTTCCAAAACCTAAGTTTTTACGGTAACTTGGGTGGTATAATACAGAAGTTCTGGTCCTATTCTATCACCCTATGTGTACGTCATGTATCCACAATTCCGTATTTATTTTTATATTTCATGTCAAACTTAGACAAATCGTTGTCCGCACATCGCATAGCGACTACTTTAATCACCCATATTTCCAAAACCTAAGTTTTTAAGGTAACTTGGGTGGTATAGTACTAAAGTTCTGGTCCTATTCTTTCATCCTATGTGTACGTCATGTTGGCACACTTCCGTATTTATTTAATTTTTCATGTCATACTTTGACAAATCGCTGTCCGCACATCTCAATGCGACTACTTTAATCAGCCATATTTCCAAAACCTAAGTTTTTACGGTAACTTGGTTGGTATAATACAGAAGTTCTGGTCCTATTCTATCACCCTATGTGTACGTCATGTATCCACAATTCCGTATTTATTTTTATATTTCATATCAAACTTAGACAAATCGTTGTCCGCACATCGCATAGCGACTAATTTAATCACCCATATTTCCAAAACCTAAGTTTTTAAGGTAACTTGGGTGGTATAATACTAAATTTCAGGACCTATTCTATCATCCTATTTGTACGTCATGTTGGCACACTTCCGTATTTATT
The DNA here is from genome assembly GCA_035578135.1 of Flexamia atlantica. NCBI lineage: Eukaryota > Metazoa > Arthropoda > Insecta > Hemiptera > Cicadellidae > Flexamia > Flexamia atlantica. The sequence goes on from JAQJVK010000203.1 coordinate 190,387, forward strand.
TTATTTTTCATGTCATACTTTGACAAATCGCTGTCCGCACATCTCAATGCGACTACTTTAATCAGCCATATTTCCAAAACCTAAGTTTTTACGGTAACTTGGGTGGTATAATACAGAAGTTCTGGTCCTATTCTATCACCCTATTTGTACGTCAAGTATCCACAATTCCGTATTTATTTTTATATTTCATGTCAAACTTAGACAAATCGTTGTCCGCACATCGCATAGCGACTAATTTAATCACCCATATTTCCAAAACCTAAGTTTTTAAGGTAACTTGGGTGGTATAATACTAAATTTCAGGACCTATTCTATCATCCTATGTGTACGTCATGTTGGCACACTTCCGTATTTATTTTATTTTTCATGTCATACTTTGACAAATCGCTGTCCGCACATCTCAATGCGACTATTTTAATCAGCCATATTTCCAAAACCTAAGTTTTTACGGTAACTTGGGTGGTATAATACAGAAGTTCTGGTCCTATTCTATCACCCTATGTGTACGTCTTGTATCCACAATTCCGTATTTATTTTTATATTTCATGTCAAACTTAGACAAATCGTTGTCCGCACATCGCATAGCGACTAATTTAATCACCCATATTTCCAAAACCTAAGTTTTTAAGGTAACTTGGGTGGTATAATACTAAATTTCAGGACCTATTCTATCATCCTATGTGTACGTCATGTTGGCACACTTCCGTATTTATTTTATTTTTCATGTCATACTTTGACAAATCGCTGTCCGCACATCTCAATGCGACTACTTTAATCAGCCATATTTCCAAAACCTAAGTTTTTACGGTAACTTGGGTGGTATAATACAGAAGTTCTGGTCCTATTCTATCACCCTATGTGTACGTCTTGTATCCACAATTCCGTATTTATTTTTATATTTCATGTCAAACTTAGACAAATCGTTGTCCGCACATCGCATAGCGACTAATTTAATCACCCATATTTCCAAAACCTAAGTTTTTAAGGTAACTTGGGTGGTATAATACTAAATTTCAGGACCTATTCTATCATCCTATGTGTACGTCATGTTGGCACACTTCCGTATTTATTTTATTTTTCATGTCATACTTTGACAAATCGCTGTCCGCACATCTCAATGCGACTACTTTAATCAGCCATATTTCCAAAACCTAAGTTTTTACGGTAACTTGGGTGGTATAATACAGAAGTTCTGGTCCTATTCTATCACCCTATGTGTACGTCATGTATCCACAATTCCGTATTTATTTTTATATTTCATGTCAAACTTAGACAAATCGTTGTCCGCACATCGCATAGCGACTAATTTAATCACCCATATTTCCAAAACCTAAGTTTTAAGGTAACTTGGGTGGTATAATACTAAATTTCAGGACCTATTCTATCATCCTATGTGTACGTCATGTTGGCACACTTCCGTATTTATTTTATTTTTCATGTCATACTTTGACAAATCGCTGTCCGCACATCTCAATGCGACTACTTTAATCAGCCATATTTCCAAAACCTAAGTTTTTACGGTAACTTGGGTGGTATAATACAGAAGTTCTGGTCCTATTTCATCACCCTACGTGTACGTCATGCTGACACACTGCCGTATTTATTTTATATTTTATGTCAAACTTAGGTGGATCACTGTCCACACATCCAAAGCGACTATTTTAATCACCCGTATTTCCAAAACCTAAGTTTTTAAGGTAACTTGGGTGGTATAGTACTAAAGTTCTGGACCTATTCTATTATCCTATGTGTACGTCATGTTGGCACACCTCCGTATTTTTTTATATTTCGTGTCAAACCTCGACAAATCTCTGTCCGCACATCTCAATGCGACTAATTTAATCAGCCATATTTCCAAAACCTAAGTTTTTACGGTAACTTGGGTGGTATAATACAGACGTTCTGGTCCTATTTCATCACCCTACGTGTACGTCATGCTTACACACTGCCGTATTTATTTTATATTTTATGTCAAACTTAGGTGGATCACTGTCCACACATCCAAACTTGGGTGGTATAGTACTAAAGTTCTAGACCTATTCTATCATCCTATGTGTACGTCATGTTGGCACACCTCCGTATTTTTTTTATATTTCGTGTCAAACGTCGACAAATCTCTGTCCGCACATCTCAATGCGACTACTTTAATCAGCCATATTTCCAAAACCTAAGTTTTTACGGTAACTTGGGTGGTATAATACAGAAGTTCTGGTCCTATTCTATCACCCTACGTGTACGTAATGTTGGCACACCTCCGTATTTATTATTATATTTCATGTCATACTTAGACAAATCGTTGTCCGCACATCGCATAGCGACTAATTTAATCACCCATATTTCCAAAACCTAAGTTTTTACGGTAACTTGGGTGGTATAATCCAGAAGTTCTGGACCTATTCTATCATCCTATGTGTACGTCTTGTTGGCACACCTCCGTATTTTTTTTATATTTCGTGTCAAACTTCGACAAATCGTTGTCCGCACATCGCATAGCGACTACTTTAATCAGCCATATTTCCAAAACCTAAGTTTTTACGGTAACTTGGGTGGTAAAATACAGAAGTTCTGGTCCTATTCTATCACCCTACGTGTACGTAATGTTGGCACACCTCCGTATTTATTATTATATTTCATGTCATACTTTGACAAATCGTTGTCCAAACATCGCATAGCGACTAATTTAATCACCCATATTTCCAAAACCTAAGTTTTTAAGGTAACTTGGGTAGTATTTTACTAAATTTCAGGACCTATTCTTTCATCCTATGTGTACGTCATGTTGGCACACTTCCGTATTTATTTTATTTTTCATGTCATACTTTGACAAATCAGTGTCCGCACATCTCAATGCGACTACTTTAATCAGCCATATTTCCAAAACCTAAGTTTTTACGGTAACTTGGGTTTTATAATACAGAAGTTCTGGTCCTATTCTATCACCCTATGTGTACGTCATGTATCCACAATTCCGTATTTATTTTTATATTTCATGTCAAACTTAGACAAATCGTTGTCCGCACATCGCATAGCGACTAATTTAATCACCCATATTTCCAAAACCTAAGTTTTTAAGGTAACTTTGGTGGTATAATACTAAATTTCAGGACCTATTCTATCATCCTATGTGTACGTCATGTTGGCACACTTCCGTATTTATTTTATTTTTCATGTCATACTTTGACAAATCGCTGTCCGCACATCTCAATGCGACTACTTTAATCAGCCATATTTCCAAAACCTAAGTTTTTACGGTAACTTGGGTGGTATAGTACAGAGGTTCTGGTCCTATTCTATCACCCTATGTGTACGTCATGCTGACACACTGCCGTATTTATTTTATATTTTATGTCAAACTTAGGTGGATCACTGTCCACACATCCAAAGCGACTAATTTAATCACCCATATTTCCAAAACCTAAGTTTTTAAGGTAACTTGGGTGGTATAATACTAAATTTCAGGACCTATTCTATCATCCTAAGTGTACGTCATGTTGGCACACTACCGTATTTATTTTATTTTTCATGTCATACTTTGACAAATCGCTGTCCGCACATCTCAATGCGACTACTTTAATCAGCCATATTTCCAAAACCTAAGTTTTTACGGTAACTTGGGTGGTATGATACAGAAGTTCTGGTCCTATTCTATCACCCTATATGTACGTAATGTTGGCACACTTCCGTATTTATTATTATATTTCATGTCATACTTAGACAAATCGTTGTCCGCACATCGCATAGCGACTAATTTAATGACCCATTTTTCCAAAACCTAAGTTTTGAAGGTAACTTGGGTTGTATAATACTAAATTTCAGGACCTATTCTATCATCCTATGTGTAGGTCATGTTGGCACACTTCCGTATTTATTTTATTTTTCATGTCATACTTTGACAAATCGCTGTCCGCACATCTCAATGCGACTACTTTAATCAGCCCTATTTCCAAAACCTAAGTTTTTACGGTAACTTGGGTTGTATAATACAGAAGTTCTGGTCCTATTCTATCACCCTATGTGTACGTCATGTATCCACAATTCCGTATTTATTTTTATATTTCATGTCAAACTTAGACAAATCGTTGTCCGCACATCGCATAGCGACTAATTTAATCACCCATATTTCCAAAACCTAAGTTTTTAAGGTAACTTTGGTGGTATAATACTACATTTCAGGACCTATTCTATCATCCTATGTGTACGTCATGTTGGCACACTTCCGTATTTATTTTATTTTTCATGTCATACTTTGACAAATCGCTGTCCGCACATCTCAATGCGACTACTTTAATCAGCCATATTTCCAAAACCTAAGTTTTTACGGTAACTTGGGTGGTATAGTACAGAGGTTCATGTCCTATTCTATCACCCTATGTGTACGTCATGTATCCACAATTCCGTATTTATTTTTATATTTAATGTCAAACTTAGACAAATCGTTGTCCGCACATCGCATAGCGACTATTTTAATCACCCGTATTTCCAAAACCTAAGTTTTTAAGGTATCTTGGGTGGTATAATACTAAATTTCAGGACCTATTCTATCATCCTATGTGTACGTCATGTTGGCACACTTCCGTATTTATTTTATTTTTCATGTCATACTTTGACAAATCGCTGTCCGCACATCTCAATGCGACTACTTTAATCAGCCATATTTCCAAAACCTAAGTTTTTACGGTAACTTGGGTGGTATAATACAGAAGTTCTGGTCCTATTTTATCACCCTAAGTGTACGTAATGTTGGCAAACCCAGGTATTTATTATTATATTTCATGTCATACTTAGACAAATCGTTGTCCGCACATCGCATAACGACTAATTTAATCACCCATATTTCCAAAACCTAAGTTTTTAAGGTAACTTGGGTGGTATAGTTCTAAAGTTCTGGTCCTATTCTTTCATCCTACGTGTACGTCATGCTGACACACTGCCGTATTTATTTTATATTTTATGTCAAACTTAGGTGGATCGCTGTCCACACATCCAAAGCGACTATTTTAATCACCCGTATTTCCAAAACCTAAGTTTTTAAGGTAACTTGGGTGGTATAGTACTAAAGTTCTGGACCTATTCTATCATCCTATGTGTACGTCATGTTGGCACACCAAAGTATTTTTTTTATATTTCGTGTCAAACTTCGAGAAATCTCTGTCCGCACATCTCAATGCGACTACTTTAATCAGCCATATTTCCAAAAACTAAGTTTTTACGGTAACTTGGGTGGTATAATACAGAAGTTCTGGTCCTATTCTATCACCCTACGTGTACGTAATGTTGGCACACCTCCGTATTTATTATTATATTTCATGTCATACTTAGACAAATCGTTGTCCGCACATCGCATAGCGACTAATTTAATCACCCATATTTCCAAAACCTAAGTTTTTAAGGTAACTTGGGTGGTATAGTACTAAAGTTCGGGTCCTATTCTTTCATCCTACGTGTACGTAATGTTGGCACACCTCCGTATTTATTTTTATATTTCATGTCAAACTTAGACAAATCGTTGTCCGCACATCGCATAGCGACTAATTTAATCACCCATATTTCCAAAACCTAAGTTTTTACGGTAACTTGGGTGGTATAATACAGAAGTTCTGGTCCTATTCTATCACCGTATGTGTACGTCATGTATCCACAATTCCGTATTTATTTTTATATTTCATGTCAAACTTAGACAAATCGTTGTCCGCACATCGCATAGCGACTAATTTAATCACCCATATTTCCAAAACCTAAGTTTTTAAGGTAACTTTGGTGGTATAATACTAAATTTAATAATAATAATAATAATAATCTTTATTGCCATTTTTACAATTTTACAATTGTGTAGCAAACGTCCATTCCTAAATGTTCTTATTGATATATATATGTATTGATTGTCCATTGCATAACCTGAAAAATAAACAACTCTTGCACCAAAAGAAAAACAATTTATAATTCTGTTACAAAAAAAAGTTAAAACTGAAAAGAAATTCACAGTGCATCCCCGAGTACGGCAAGATCCCCTATTCAGCCCGATCCATAAATTCTCCCACCGAGTAAAACTCTTTCTCGACGAGAAACTTTTTTAGCTTTCTTTTCCATCGCCCTACATTTCCCTCCTGCCTCAAGTCCTCAGGGAGGTTGTTGAGAAACCTGACGCCCGCCTGGGAAGGCAGATTCATGGCTGCCCTGGACCTGTTCTGTTCCATTCTGTACAACTCTCTGCCCCTTGTCGGATAGGGGTGAACATCTTGCCCTTGTGTGAGAGAGCATTTGGTTTTGCAAAAGACAACAGTCTCATAAATGTACAGACAGGCCAGAGTCATAATCCCCACCTCCCTGAAGACACCCCTACACGACTCTCTAGGACCTATTCTATCATCCTATGTGTACGTCATGTTGGCACACTTCCGTATTTATTTTATTTTTCATGTCATACTTTGACAAATCGCTGTCCGCACATCTCAATGCGACTACTTTAATCAGCCATATTTCCAAAACCTAAGTTTTTACGGTAACTTGGGTGGTATAGTACAGAGGTTCTGGTCCTATTCTATCACCCTATGTGTACGTCATGCTGACACACTGCCGTATTTATTTTATATTTTATGTCAAACTTAGGTGGATCACTGTCCACACATCCAAAGCGACTAATTTAATCACCCATATTTCCAATACCTAAGTTTTTAAGGTAACTTGGGTGGTATAATACTAAATTTCAGGACCTATTCTATCATCCTATGTGTACGTCATGTTGGCACACTTCCGTATTTATTTTATTTTTCATGTCATACTTTGACAAATCGCTGTCCGCACATCTCAATGCGACTACTTTAATCAGCCATATTTCCAAAACCTAAGTTTTTACGGTAACTTGGGTGGTATGATACAGAAGTTCTGGTCCTATTCTATCACCCTATATGTACGTAATGTTGGCACACTTCCGTATTTATTATTATATTTCATGTCATACTTAGACAAATCGTTGTCCGCACATCGCATAGCGACTAATTTAATCACCCATTTTTCCAAAACCTAAGTTTTTAAGGTAACTTTGGTGGTATAATACTAAATTTCAGGACCTATTCTATCATCCTATGTGTACGTCATGTTGGCACACTTCCGTATTTATTTTATTTTTCATGTCATACTTTGACAAATCGCTGTCCGCACATCTCAATGCGACTACTTTAATCAGCCATATTTCCAAAACCTAAGTTTTTACGGTAACTTGGGTGGTATAGTACAGAGGTTCATGTCCTATTCTATCACCCTATGTGTACGTCATGTAACCACAATTCCGTATTTATTTTTATATTTAATGTCAAACTTAGACAAATCGTTGTCCGCACATCGCATAGCGACTATTTTAATCACCCGTATTTCCAAAACCTAAGTTTTTAAGGTATCTTGGGTGGTATAATACTAAATTTCAGGACCTATTCTATCATCCTATGTGTACGTCATGTTGGCACATTCCGTATTTATTTTATTTTTCATGTCATACTTTGACAAATCGCTGTCCGCACATCTCAATGCGACTACTTTAATCAGCCATATTTCCAAAACCTAAGTTTTTACGGTAACTTGGGTGGTATAATACAGAAGTTCTGGTCCTATTTTATCACCCTAAGTGTACGTAATGTTGGCAAACCCAGGTATTTATTATTATATTTCATGTCATACTTAGACAAATCGTTGTCCGCACATCGCATAACGACTAATTTAATCACCCATATTTCCAAAACCTAAGTTTTTAAGGTAACTTGGGTGGTATAGTTCTAAAGTTCTGGTCCTATTCTTTCATCCTACGTGTACGTCATGCTGACACACTGCCGTATTTATTTTATATTTTATGTCAAACTTAGGTGGATCGCTGTCCACACATCCAAAGCGACTATTTTAATCACCCGTATTTCCAAAACCTAAGTTTTTAAGGTAACTTGGGTGGTATAGTACTAAAGTTCTGGACCTATTCTATCATCCTATGTGTACGTCATGTTGGCACACCAAAGTATTTTTTTTATATTTCGTGTCAAACTTCGAGAAATCTCTGTCCGCACATCTCAATGCGACTACTTTAATCAGCCATATTTCCAAAAACTAAGTTTTTACGGTAACTTGGGTGGTATAATACAGAAGTTCTGGTCCTATTCTATCACCCTACGTGTACGTAATGTTGGCAAACCCAGGTATTTATTATTATATTTCATGTCATACTTAGACAAATCGTTGTCCGCACATCGCATAACGACTAATTTAATCACCCATATTTCCAAAACCTAAGTTTTTAAGGTAACTTGGGTGGTATAGTTCTAAAGTTCTGGTCCTATTCTTTCATCCTACGTGTACGTCATGCTGACACACTGCCGTATTTATTTTATATTTTATGTCAAACTTAGGTGGATCGCTGTCCACACATCCAAAGCGACTATTTTAATCACCCGTATTTCCAAAACCTAAGTTTTTAAGGTAACTTGGGTGGTATAGTACTAAAGTTCTGGACCTATTCTATCATCCTATGTGTACGTCATGTTGGCACACCAAAGTATTTTTTTTATATTTCGTGTCAAACTTCGAGAAATCTCTGTCCGCACATCTCAATGCGACTACTTTAATCAGCCATATTTCCAAAAACTAAGTTTTTACGGTAACTTGGGTGGTATAATACAGAAGTTCTGGTCCTATTCTATCACCCTACGTGTACGTAATGTTGGCACACCTCCGTATTTATTATTATATTTCATGTCATACTTAGACAAATCGTTGTCCGCACATCGCATAGCGACTAATTTAATCACCCATATTTCCAAAACCTAAGTTTTTAAGGTAACTTGGGTGGTATAGTACTAAAGTTCGGGTCCTATTCTTTCATCCTACGTGTACGTAATGTTGGCACACCTCCGTATTTATTTTTATATTTCATGTCAAACTTAGACAAATCGTTGTCCGCACATCGCATAGCGACTAATTTAATCACCCATATTTCCAAAACCTAAGTTTTTACGGTAACTTGGGTGGTATAATACAGAAGTTCTGGTCCTATTCTATCACCGTATGTGTACGTCATGTATCCACAATTCCGTATTTATTTTTATATTTCATGTCAAACTTAGACAAATCGTTGTCCGCACATCGCATAGCGACTAATTTAATCACCCATATTTCCAAAACCTAAGTTTTTAAGGTAACTTGGGTGGTATAATACTAAATTTCAGGACCTTTTCTATCATCCTATGTGTACGTCATGTTGGCACACGTCCGTATTTATTTTATTTTTCATGTCATACTTTGACAAATCGCTATCCGCACATCTCAATGCGACTGCTTTAATCAGCCATATTTCCAAAACCTAAGTTTTTAAGGTAACTTGGCTGGTATAATACTAAATTTCAGGACCTATTCTATCATCCTATGTGTACGTCATGCTGACACACTTCCGTATTTATTTTATTTTTCATGTCATACTTTGACAAATCGCTGTCCGCACATCTCAATGCGACTACTTTAATCACCCATATTTCCAAAACCTAAGTTTTTACGGTAACTTGGGTGGTATAATACAGAAGTTCTGGTCCTATTCTATCACCCTACGTGTACGTAATGTTGGCACACCTCCGTATTTATTATTATATTTCATGTCATACTTAGACAAATCGTTGTCCGCACATCTCAATGCGACTACTTTAATCAGCCATATTTCCAAAACCTAAGTTTTTACGGTAACTTGGGTGGTATAATACAGAAGTTCTGGTCCTATTCTATCACCCTATGTGTACGTCATGTATCCACAATTCCGTATTTATTTTTATATTTCATGTCAAACTTAGACAAATCGTTGTCCGCACATCTCAATGCGACTACTTTAATCACCCATATTTCCAAAACCTAAGTTTTTAAGGTAACTTGGGTGGTATAGTACTAAAGTTCTGGACCTATTCTTTCATCCTATGTGTACGTCATGTTGGCACACTTCCGTATTTATTTTATTTTTCCTGTCATACTTTGACAAATCGCTTTCCGCACATCTCAATGCGACTACTTTAATCAGCCATATTTCCAAAACCTAAGTTTTTACGGTAACTTAGGTGGTATAATACAGAAGTTCTGGTCCTATTTCATCACCCTACGTGTACGTCATGCTGACACACTGCCGTATTTACTTTATATTTTATGTCAAACTTAGGTGGATCACTGTCCACACATCCAAAGCGACTATTTTAATCACCCGTATTTCCAAAACCTAAGTTTTTAAGGTAACTTGGGTGGTATAGTACTAAAGTTCTGGACCTATTCTATCATCCTATGTGTACGTCATGTTGGCACACCTCCGTATTTTTTTTATATTTCGTGTCAAACTTCGACAAATCTCTGTCCGCACATCTCAATGCGACTACTTTAATCAGCCATATTTCCAAAACCTAAGTTTTTACGGTAACTTAGGTGGTATAATACAGAAGTTCTGATCCTATTCTATCACCCTACGTGTACGTAATGTTGGCACACCTCCGTATTTATTATTATATTTCATGTCATACTTAGACAAATCGTTGTCCGCACATCGCATAGCGACTAATTTAATCACCCATATTTCCAAAACCTAAGTTTTTACGGTAACTTGGGTGGCATAATACAGAAGTTCTGGTCCTATTCTATCACCCTATGTGTACGTCATGTATCCACAATTCCGTATTTATTTTTATATTTCATGTCAAACTTAGACAAATCGTTGTCCGCACATCGCATAGCGACTAATTTAATCACCCATATTTCCAAAACCTAAGTTTTCTAGGTAACTTGGGTGGTATAATACTAAATTTCAGGACCTATTCTATCATCCTTTGTGTACGTCATGTTGGCACACTTCCGTATTTATTTTATTTTTCATGTCATACTTTGACAATTCGCTGTCCGCACATCTCAATGCGACTACTTTAATCAGCCATATTTCCAAAACCTAAGTTTTTACGGTAACTTGGGTGGTATAATACAGAAGTTCTTGTCCTATTCTATCACCCTATGTGTACGTCATGTATCCACAATTCCGTATTTATTTTTATATTTCATGTCAAACTTAGACAAATCGTTGTCCGCACATCGCATAGCGACTAATTTAATCACCCATATTTCCAAAACCTAAGTTTTTAAGGTAACTTGGGTGGTATAATACTAAATTTCAGGACCTATTCTATCATCCTATGTGTACGTCATGTTGGCACACTTCCGTATTTATTTTATTTTTCATGTCATACTTTGACTAATCGCTATCCGCAATTCTCAATGCGACTACTTTAATCAGCAATATTTCCAAAACCTAAGTTTTTACGGTAACTTGGGTGGTATAATACAGAAGTTCTGGTCCTATTTCATCGCCCTACGTGTACGTCATGCTGACACACTGCCGTATTTATTTTATATTTTATGTCAAACTTAGGTGGATCACTGTCCACACATCCAAAGCGACTATTTTAATCACCCGTATTTCCAAAACCTAAGTTTTTAAGGTAACTTGGGTGGTATAGTACTAAAGTTCTGGACCTATTCTATCATCCTATGTGTACGTCATGTTGGCACACCTCCGTATTTTTTTTATATTTCGTGTCAAACTTCGACAAATCTCTGTCCGCACATCTCAATGCGACTACTTTAATCAGCCATATTTCCAAAACCTAAGTTTTTACGGTAACTTAGGTGGTATAATACAGAAGTTCTGATCCTATTCTATCACCCTACGTGTACGTAATGTTGGCACACCTCCGTATTTATTATTATATTTCATGTCATACTTAGACAAATCGTTGTCCGCACATCGCATAGCGACTAATTTAATCACCCATATTTCCAAAACCTAAGTTTTTACGGTAACTTGGGTGGCATAATACAGAAGTTCTGGTCCTATTCTATCACCCTATGTGTACGTCATGTATCCACAATTCCGTATTTATTTTTATATTTCATGTCAAACTTAGACAAATCGTTGTCCGCACATCGCATAGCGACTAATTTAATCACCCATATTTCCAAAACCTAAGTTTTCTAGGTAACTTGGGTGGTATAATACTAAATTTCAGGACCTATTCTATCATCCTTTGTGTACGTCATGTTGGCACACTTCCGTATTTATTTTATTTTTCATGTCATACTTTGACAATTCGCTGTCCGCACATCTCAATGCGACTACTTTAATCAGCCATATTTCCAAAACCTAAGTTTTTACGGTAACTTGGGTGGTATAATACAGAAGTTCTTGTCCTATTCTATCACCCTATGTGTACGTCATGTATCCACAATTCCGTATTTATTTTTATATTTCATGTCAAACTTAGACAAATCGTTGTCCGCACATCGCATAGCGACTAATTTAATCACCCATATTTCCAAAACCTAAGTTTTTAAGGTAACTTGGGTGGTATAATACTAAATTTCAGGACCTATTCTATCATCCTATGTGTACGTCATGTTGGCACACTTCCGTATTTATTTTATTTTTCATGTCATACTTTGACTAATCGCTATCCGCACATCTCAATGCGACTACTTTAATCAGCAATATTTCCAAAACCTAAGTTTTTACGGTAACTTGGGTGGTATAATACAGAAGTTCTGGTCCTATTTCATCGCCCTACGTGTACGTCATGCTGACACACTGCCGTATTTATTTTATATTTTATGTCAAACTTAGGTGGATCACTGTCCACACATCCAAAGCGACTATTTTAATCACCCGTATTTCCAAAACCTAAGTTTTTAAGGTAACCTGGGTGGTATAGTACTAAAGTTCTGGACCTATTCTATCATCCTATGTGTACGTCATGTTGGCACACCTCCGTATTTTTTTTATATTTCGTGTCAAACTTCGACAAATCTCTGTCCGCACATCTCAATGCGACTAATTTAATCAGCCATATTTCCAAAACCTAAGTTTTTACGGTAACTTGGGTGGTATAATACAGAAGTTCTGGTCCTATTCTATCAACCTACGTGTACGTAATGTTGGCACACCTCCGTATTTATTATTATATTTCATGTCATACTTAGACAAATCGTTGTCCGCACATCGCATAGCGACTAATTTAATCACCCATATTTCCAAAACCTAAGTTTTTAAGGTAACTTGGGTGGTATAGTACTAAAGTTCTGGTCCTATTCTTTCATCCTATGTGTACGTAATGTATCCACAATTCCGTATTTATTTTTATATTTCATGTCATACTTTGACAAATCGCTGTCCGCACATCTCAATGCGACTATTTTAATCACCCGTATTTCCAAAACCTAAGTTTTTAAGGTAACTTGGGTGGTATAGTACTAAAGTTCTGGACCTATTCTATTATCCTATGTGTACGTCATGTTGGCACACCTCCGTATTTTTTTTATATTTCGTGTCAAACTTCGACAAATCGTTGTCCGCACATCGCATAGCGACTAATTTAATCACCCATATTTCCAAAACCTAAGTTTTTACGGTAACCTCGGTAGTATAATACAGAAGTTCTGGTCCTATTCTATCACCCTATGTGTACGTCATGTATCCACAATTCCGTATTTATTTTTATATTTCATGTCAAACTTAGACAAATCGCTGTCCGCACATCTCAATGCGACTACTTTAATCAGCCATATTTCCAAAACCTAAGTTTTTAAGGTAACTTGGGTGGTATAGTACTAAAGTTCTGGACCTATTCTATCATCCTATGTGTACGTCATGTTGGCACAACTCCGTATTTTTTTTATATTTCGTGTCAAACTTCGACAAATCTCTGTCCGCACATCTCAATGCGTCTAATTTAATCACCCATATTTCCAAAACCTAAGTTTTTACGGTTACTTGGGTGGTATAATACAGAAGTTCTGGTCCTATTCTATCACCCTACGTGTACGTAATGTTGGCACACCTCCGTATTTATTTTTATATTTCATGTCAAACTTAGACAAATCGTTGTCCGCACATCGCATAGCGACTAATTTAATCACCCATATTTCCAAAACCTAAGTTTTTAAGGTAACTTGGGTGGTATAATACTAAATTTCAGGACCTATTCTATCATCCTATGTGTACGTCATGTTGGCACACTTCCGTATTTATTTTATTTTTCATGTCATACTTTGACTAATCGCTATCCGCACATCTCAATGCGACTACTTTAATCAGCAATATTTCCAAAACCTAAGTTTTTACGGTAACTTGGGTGGTATAATACAGAAGTTCTGGTCCTATTTCATCGCCCTACGTGTACGTCATGCTGACACACTGCTGTATTTATTTTATATTTTATGTCAAACTTAGGTGGATCACTGTCCACACATCCAAAGCGACTATTTTAATCACCCGTATTTCCAAAACCTAAGTTTTTAAGGTAACTTGGGTGGTATAGTACTAGAGTTCTGGACCTATTCTATCATCCTATGTGTACGTCATGTTGGCACACCTCCGTATTTTTTTTATATTTCGTGTCAAACTTCGACAAATCTCTGTCCGCACATCTCAATGCGACTAATTTAATCAGCCATATTTCCAAAACCTAAGTTTTTACGGTAACTTGGGTGGTATAATACAGAAGTTCTGGTCCTATTCTATCAACCTACGTGTACGTAATGTTGGCACACCTCCGTATTTATTATTATATTTCATGTCATACTTAAACAAATCGTTGTCCGCACATCGCATAGCGACTAATTTAATCACCCATATTTCCAAAACCTAAGTTTTTAAGGTAACTTGGGTGGTATAGTACTAAAGTTCTGGTCCTATTCTTTCATCCTATGTGTACGTCATGTATCCACAATTCCGTATTTATTTTTATATTTCATTTCATACTTTGACAAATCGCTGTCCGCACATCTCAATGCGACTATTTTAATCACCCGTATTTCCAAAACCTAAGTTTTTAAGGTAACTTGGGTGGTATAGTACTAAAGTTCTGGACCTATTCTATCATCCTATGTGTACGTCATGTTGGCACACCTCCGTATTTTTTTTATATTTCGTGTCAAACTTCGACAAATCGTTGTCCGCACATCGCATAGCGACTAATTTAATCACCCATATTTCCAAAACCTAAGTTTTTAAGGTAACTTGGGTGGTATAGTACTAAAGTTCGGGTCCTATTCTATCACCCTATGTGTACGTCATGTATCCACAATTCCGTATTTATTTTTATATTTCATGTCAAACTTAGACAAATCGTTGTCCGCACATCGCATAGCGACTAATTTAATCACCCATATTTCCAAAACCTAAGTTTTCTAGGTAACTTGGGTGGTATAATACTAAATTTCAGGACCTATTCTATCATCCTTTGTGTACGTCATGTTGGCACACTTCCGTATTTATTTTATTTTTCATGTCATACTTTGACAATTCGCTGTCCGCACATCTCAATGCGACTACTTTAATCAGCCATATTTCCAAAACCTAAGTTTTTACGGTAACTTGGGTGGTATAATACAGAAGTTCTTGTCCTATTCTATCACCCTATGTGTACGTCATGTATCCACAATTCCGTATTTATTTTTATATTTCATGTCAAACTTAGACAAATCGTTGTCCGCACATCGCATAGCGACTAATTTAATCACCCATATTTCCAAAACCTAAGTTTTTAAGGTAACTTGGGTGGTATAATACTAAATTTCAGGACCTATTCTATCATCCTATGTGTACGTCATGTTGGCACACTTCCGTATTTATTTTATTTTTCATGTCATACTTTGACTAATCGCTATCCGCACATCTCAATGCGACTACTTTAATCAGCAATATTTCCAAAACCTAAGTTTTTACGGTAACTTGGGTGGTATAATACAGAAGTTCTGGTCCTATTTCATCGCCCTACGTGTACGTCATGCTGACACACTGCCGTATTTATTTTATATTTTATGTCAAACTTAGGTGGATCACTGTCCACACATCCAAAGCGACTATTTTAATCACCCGTATTTCCAAAACCTAAGTTTTTAAGGTAACCTGGGTGGTATAGTACTAAAGTTCTGGACCTATTCTATCATCCTATGTGTACGTCATGTTGGCACACCTCCGTATTTTTTTTATATTTCGTGTCAAACTTCGACAAATCTCTGTCCGCACATCTCAATGCGACTAATTTAATCAGCCATATTTCCAAAACCTAAGTTTTTACGGTAACTTGGGTGGTATAATACAGAAGTTCTGGTCCTATTCTATCAACCTACGTGTACGTAATGTTGGCACACCTCCGTATTTATTATTATATTTCATGTCATACTTAGACAAATCGTTGTCCGCACATCGCATAGCGACTAATTTAATCACCCATATTTCCAAAACCTAAGTTTTTAAGGTAACTTGGGTGGTATAGTACTAAAGTTCTGGTCCTATTCTTTCATCCTATGTGTACGTAATGTATCCACAATTCCGTATTTATTTTTATATTTCATGTCATACTTTGACAAATCGCTGTCCGCACATCTCAATGCGACTACTTTAATCAGCCATATTTCCAAAAACTAAGTTTTTACGGTAACTTGGGTGGTATAATACAGAAGTTCTGGTCCTATTCTATCACCCTACGTGTACGTAATGTTGGCACACCTCCTTATTTATTATTATATTTCATGTCATACTTAGACAAATCGTTGTCCGCACATCGCATAGCGACTAATTTAATCACCCATATTTCCAAAACCTAAGTTTTTAAGGTAACTTGGGTGGTATAGTACTAAAGTTCGGGTCCTATTCTTTCATCCTACGTGTACGTAATGTTGGCACACCTCCGTATTTATTTTTATATTTCATGTCAAACTTAGACAAATCGTTGTCCGCACATCGCATAGCGACTAATTTAATCACCCATATTTCCAAAACCTAAGTTTTTACGGTAACTTGGGTGGTATAATACAGAAGTTCTGGTCCTATTCTATCACCCTATGTGTACGTCATGTATCCACAATTCCGTATTTATTTTTATATTTCATGTCAAACTTAGACAAATCGTTGTCCGCACATCGCATAGCGACTAATTTAATCACCCATATTTCCAAAACCTAAGTTTTTAAGGTAACTTGGGTGGTATAATACTAAATTTCAGGACCTTTTCTATCATCCTATGTGTACGTCATGTTGGCACACGTCCGTATTTATTTTATTTTTCATGTCATACTTTGACAAATCGCTATCCGCACATCTCAATGCGACTGCTTTAATCAGCCATATTTCCAAAACCTAAGTTTTTAAGGTAACTTGGCTGGTATAATACTAAATTTCAGGACCTATTCTATCATCCTATGTGTACGTCATGCTGACACACTTCCGTATTTATTTTATTTTTCATGTCATACTTTGACAAATCGCTGTCCGCACATCTCAATGCGACTACTTTAATCACCCATATTTCCAAAACCTAAGTTTTTACGGTAACTTGGGTGGTATAATACAGAAATTCTGGTCCTATTCTATCACCCTACGTGTACGTAATGTTGGCACACCTCCGTATTTATTATTATATTTCATGTCATACTTAGACAAATCGTTGTCCGCACATCTCAATGCGACTACTTTAATCAGCAATATTTCCAAAACCTAAGTTTTTACGGTAACTTGGGTGGTATAATACAGAAGTTCTGGTCCTATTCTATCACCCTATGTGTACGTCATGTATCCACAATTCCGTATTTATTTTTATATTTCATGTCAAACTTAGACAAATCGTTGTCCGCACATCTCAATGCGACTACTTTAATCACCCATATTTCCAAAACCTAAGTTTTTAAGGTAACTTGGGTGGTATAGTACTAAAGTTCTGGACCTATTCTTTCATCCTATGTGTACGTCATGTTGGCACACTTCCGTATTTATTTTATTTTTCCTGTCATACTTTGACAAATCGCTTTCCGCACATCTCAATGCGACTACTTTAATCAGCCATATTTCCAAAACCTAAGTTTTTACGGTAACTTGGGTGGTATAATACAGAAGTTCTGGTCCTATTTCATCACCCTACGTGTACGTCATGCTGACACACTGCCGTATTTACTTTATATTTTATGTCAAACTTAGGTGGATCACTGTCCACACATCCAAAGCGACTATTTTAATCACCCGTATTTCCAAAACCTAAGTTTTTAAGGTAACTTGGGTGGTATAGTACTAAAGTTCTGGACCTATTCTATCATCCTATGTGTACGTCATGTTGGCACACCTCCGTATTTTTTTTATATTTCGTGTCAAACTTCGACAAATCTCTGTCCGCACATCTCAATGCGACTACTTTAATCAGCCATATTTCCAAAACCTAAGTTTTTACGGTAACTTAGGTGGTATAATACAGAAGTTCTGATCCTATTCTATCACCCTACGTGTACGTAATGTTGGCACACCTCCGTATTTATTATTATATTTCATGTCATACTTAGACAAATCGTTGTCCGCACATCGCATAGCGACTAATTTAATCACCCATATTTCCAAAACCTAAGTTTTTACGGTAACTTGGGTGGCATAATACAGAAGTTCTGGTCCTATTCTATCACCCTATGTGTACGTCATGTATCCACAATTCCGTATTTATTTTTATATTTCATGTCAAACTTAGACAAATCGTTGTCCGCACATCGCATAGCGACTAATTTAATCACCCATATTTCCAAAACCTAAGTTTTCTAGGTAACTTGGGTGGTATAATACTAAATTTCAGGACCTATTCTATCATCCTTTGTGTACGTCATGTTGGCACACTTCCGTATTTATTTTATTTTTCATGTCATACTTTGACAATTCGCTGTCCGCACATCTCAATGCGACTACTTTAATCAGCCATATTTCCAAAACCTAAGTTTTTACGGTAACTTGGGTGGTATAATACAGAAGTTCTTGTCCTATTCTATCACCCTATGTGTACGTCATGTATCCACAATTCCGTATTTATTTTTATATTTCATGTCAAACTTAGACAAATCGTTGTCCGCACATCGCATAGCGACTAATTTAATCACCCATATTTCCAAAACCTAAGTTTTTAAGGTAACTTGGGTGGTATAATACTAAATTTCAGGACCTATTCTATCATCCTATGTGTACGTCATGTTGGCACACTTCCGTATTTATTTTATTTTTCATGTCATACTTTGACTAATCGCTATCCGCACATCTCAATGCGACTACTTTAATCAGCAATATTTCCAAAACCTAAGTTTTTACGGTAACTTGGGTGGTATAATACAGAAGTTCTGGTCCTATTTCATCGCCCTACGTGTACGTCATGCTGACACACAGCCGTATTTATTTTATATTTTATGTCAAACTTAGGTGGATCACTGTCCACACATCCAAAGCGACTATTTTAATCACCCGTATTTCCAAAACCTAAGTTTTTAAGGTAACCTGGGTGGTATAGTACTAAAGTTCTGGACCTATTCTATCATCCTATGTGTACGTCATGTTGGCACACCTCCGTATTTTTTTTATATTTCGTGTCAAACTTCGACAAATCTCTGTCCGCACATCTCAATGCGACTAATTTAATCAGCCATATTTCCAAAACCTAAGTTTTTACGGTAACTTGGGTGGTATAATACAGAAGTTCTGGTCCTATTCTATCAACCTACGTGTACGTAATGTTGGCACACCTCCGTATTTATTATTATATTTCATGTCATACTTAGACAAATCGTTGTCCGCACATCGCATAGCGACTAATTTAATCACCCATATTTCCAAAACCTAAGTTTTTAAGGTAACTTGGGTGGTATAGTACTAAAGTTCTGGTCCTATTCTTTCATCCTATGTGTACGTAATGTATCCACAATTCCGTATTTATTTTTATATTTCATGTCATACTTTGACAAATCGCTGTCCGCACATCTCAATGCGACTATTTTAATCACCCGTATTTCCAAAACCTAAGTTTTTAAGGTAACTTGGGTGGTATAGTACTAAAGTTCTGGACCTATTCTATTATCCTATGTGTACGTCATGTTGGCACACCTCCGTATTTTTTTATATTTCGTGTCAAACTTCGACAAATCGTTGTCCGCACATCGCATAGCGACTAATTTAATTACCCATATTTCCAAAACCTAAGTTTTTACGGTAACCTCGGTAGTATAATACAGAAGTTCTGGTCCTATTCTATCACCCTATGTGTACGTCATGTATCCACAATTCCGTATTTATTTTTATATTTCATGTCAAACTTAGACAAATCGCTGTCCGCACATCTCAATGCGACTACTTTAATCAGCCATATTTCCAAAACCTAAGTTTTTACGGTAACTTGGGTGGTATAGTACTAAAGTTCTGGACCTATTCTATCATCCTATGTGTACGTCATGTTGGCACACCTCCGTATTTTTTTTATATTTCGTGTCAAACTTCGACAAATCTCTGTCCGCACATCTCAATGCGTCTAATTTAATCACCCATATTTCCAAAACCTAAGTTTTTACGGTTACTTGGGTGGTATAATACAGAAGTTCTGGTCCTATTCTATCACCCTACGTGTACGTAATGTTGGCACACCTCCGTATTTATTTTTATATTTCATGTCAAACTTAGACAAATCGTTGTCCGCACATCGCATAGCGACTAATTTAATCACCCATATTTCCAAAACCTAAGTTTTTAAGGTAACTTGGGTGGTATAATACTAAATTTCAGGACCTATTCTATCATCCTATGTGTACGTCATGTTGGCACACTTCCGTATTTATTTTATTTTTCATGTCATACTTTGACTAATCGCTATCCGCACATCTCAATGCGACTACTTTAATCAGCAATATTTCCAAAACCTAAGTTTTTACGGTAACTTGGGTGGTATAATACAGAAGTTCTGGTCCTATTTCATCGCCCTACGTGTACGTCATGCTGACACACTGCTGTATTTATTTTATATTTTATGTCAAACTTAGGTGGATCACTGTCCACACATCCAAAGCGACTATTTTAATCACCCGTATTTCCAAAACCTAAGTTTTTAAGGTAACTTGGGTGGTATAGTACTAGAGTTCTGGACCTATTCTATCATCCTATGTGTACGTCATGTTGGCACACCTCCGTATTTTTTTTATATTTCGTGTCAAACTTCGACAAATCTCTGTCCGCACATCTCAATGCGACTAATTTAATCAGCCATATTTCCAAAACCTAAGTTTTTACGGTAACTTGGGTGGTATAATACAGAAGTTCTGGTCCTATTCTATCAACCTACGTGTACGTAATGTTGGCACACCTCCGTATTTATTATTATATTTCATGTCATACTTAAACAAATCGTTGTCCGCACATCGCATAGCGACTAATTTAATCACCCATATTTCCAAAACCTAAGTTTTTAAGGTAACTTGGGTGGTATAGTACTAAAGTTCTGGTCCTATTCTTTCATCCTATGTGTACGTCATGTATCCACAATTCCGTATTTATTTTTATATTTCATTTCATACTTTGACAAATCGCTGTCCGCACATCTCAATGCGACTATTTTAATCACCCGTATTTCCAAAACCTAAGTTTTTAAGGTAACTTGGGTGGTATAGTACTAAAGTTCTGGACCTATTCTATCATCCTATGTGTACGTCATGTTGGCACACCTCCGTATTTTTTTTATATTTCGTGTCAAACTTCGACAAATCGTTGTCCGCACATCGCATAGCGACTAATTTAATCACCCATATTTCCAAAACCTAAGTTTTTACGGTAACTTGGGTGGTATAATACAGAAGTTCTGGTCCTATTCTATCACCCTATGTGTACGTCATGTATCCACAATTCCGTATTTATTTTTATATTTCATGTCAAACTTAGACAAATCGCTGTCCGCACATCTCAATGCGACTACTTTAATCAGCCATATTTCCAAAACCTAAGTTTTTACGGTAACTTGGGTGGTATAGTACTAAAGTTCTGGACCTATTCTATCATCCTATGTGTACGTCATGTTGGCACACCTCCGTATTTTTTTTATATTTCGTGTCAAACTTCGACAAATCTCTGTCCGCACATCTCAATGCGACTATTTTAATCACCCATATTTCCAAAACCTAAGTTTTTACGGTAACTTGGGTGGTATAATACAGAAGTTCTGGTCCTATTCTATCACCCTACGTGTACGTAATGTTGGCACACCTCCGTATTTATTTTTATATTTCATGTCAAACTTAGACAAATCGTTGTCCGCACATCGCATAGCGACTAATTTAATCACCCATATTTCCAAAACCTAAGTTTTTACGGTAACTTGGGTTGTATAGTACTAAAGTTCTGGACCGATTCTATCATCCTATGTGTACGTCATGTATCCACAATTCCGTATTTATTTTTATATTTCATGTCAAACTTAGACAAATCGTTGTCCGCACATCGCATAGCGACTAATTTAATCACCCAAATTTCCAAAACCTAAGTTTTTAAGGTAACTTGGGTGGTATAATACTAAATTTCAGGACCTATTCTATCATCCTATGTGTACGTCATGTTGGCACACTTCCGTATTTATTTTATTTTTCATGTCATACTTTGACAAATCGCTGTCCGCACATTTCAATGCGACTACTTTAATCAGCAATATTTCCAAAACCTAAGTTTTTACGGTAACTTGGGTGGTATAATACAGAAGTTCTGGTCCTATTTCATCGCCCTACGTGTACGTCATGCTGACACACTGCCGTATTTATTTTATATTTTATGTCAAACTTAGGTGGATCACTGTCCACACATCCAAAGCGACTATTTTAATCACCCGTATTTCCAAAACCTAAGTTTTTAAGGTAACTTGGGTGGTATAGTACTAAAGTTCTGGACCTATTCTATCATCCTATGTGTACGTCATGTTGGCACACCTCCGTATTTTTTTTATATTTCGTGTCAAACTTCGACAAATCTCTGTCCACACATCTCAATGCGACTAATTTAATCAGCCATATTTCCAAAACCTAAGTTTTAACGGTAACTTGGGTGGTATAATACAGAAGTTCTGGTCCTATTCTGTCAACCTACGTGTACGTAATGTTGGCACACCTCAGTATTTATTATTATATTTCATGTCATACTTAGACAAATCGTTGTCCGCACATCGCATAGCGACTAATTTAATCACCCATATTTCCAAAACCTAAGTTTTTAAGGTAACTTGGGTGGTATAGTACTAAAGTTCTGGTCCTATTCTTTCATCCTATGTGTACGTCATGTATCCACAATTCCGTATTTATTTTTATATTTCATGTCATACTTTGACAAATCGCTGTCCGCACATCTCAATGCGACTATTTTAATCACCCGTATTTCCAAAACCTAAGTTTTTAAGGTAACTTGGGTGGTATAGTACTAAAGTTCTGGACCTATTCTATCATCCTATGTGTACGTCATGTTGGCACACCTCCGTATTTTTATATATTTCGTGTCAAACCTCGACAAATCGTTGTCCGCACATCGCATAGCGACTAATTTAATCACCCATATTTCCAAAACCTAAGTTTTTACGGTAACTTGGGTGGTATAGTACTAAAGTTCTGGACCGATTCTATCATCCTATGTGTACGTCATGTTGGCACACCTCCGTATTTTTTTTATATTTCGTGTCAAACTTCGACAAATCGTTGTCCGAACATCGCAAAGCGACTAATTTAATCACCCATATTTCCAAAACCTAAGTTTTTACGGTAACTTGGGTGGTATAATACAGAAGTTCAGGTCCTATTCTATCACGTATGTGTACGTCATGTATCCACAATTCCGTATTTATTTTTATATTTCATGTCAAACTTAGACAAATCGCTGTCCGCACATCTCAATGCGACTAATTTAATCAGCCATATTTCCAAAACCTAAGTTTTTACGGTAACTTGGGTGGTATAGTACTAAAGTTCTGGACCTGTTCTATCATCCTATGTGTACGTCATGTTGGCACACCTCCGTATTTTTTTTATATTTCGTGTCAAACTTCGACAAATCTCTGTCCGCACATCTCAATGCGACTACTTTAATCAGCCATATTTCCAAAACCTAAGTTTTTACGGTAACTTGGGTGGTATAATACAGAAGCTCTGGTCCTATTCTATCACCCTACGTGTACGTAATCTTGGCACACCTCCGTATTTATTATTATATTTTATGTCATACTTAGACAAATCGTTGTCCGCACATCGCATAGCGACTAATTTAATTACCCATATTTCCAAAACCTAAGTTTTTAAGGTAACTTGGGTGGTATAGTACTAAAGTTCTGGTCCTATTCTTTCATCCTACGTGTACGTCATGCTGACACACTGCCGTATTTTTTTTATATTTTATGTCAAACTTAGGTGGATCGCTGTCCGCACATCAAATAGCGACTATTTTAATCACCCATATTTCCAAAACCTAAGTTTTTACGGTAACTTGGGTGGTATAGTACTAAAGTTTTGGACCTATTCTATCATCCTATGTGTACGTCATGTTGGCACACTTCCGTATTTATTTTATTTTTCATGTCATACTTTGACAAATCACTGTCCGCACATCTCAATGCGACTACTTTAATCAGCCATATTTCCAAAACCTAAGTTTTTAAGGTAACTTGGGTGGTATACTACTAAATTTCAGGACCTATTATATCATCCTATGTGAACGTCATGTATCCACAGTTCCGTATTTATTTTTCTATTTCATGTCAAACTTAGACAAATCGTTGTCCGCACATCTCAATACGACTACTTTAATCAGCCATATTTCCGAAACCTAAGTTTTTAAGGTAACTTGGGTGGTATAATACTAAATTTCAGGACCTATTCTATCATCCTATGTGTACGTCATGTTGGCACACTTCTGTATTTATTTTATTTTTCATGTCATACTTTGACAAATCGCTGTCCGCACATCTCAATATGGCTGATTAAAGTAGTCGCATTGAGATGTGCGGACAGCGATTTGTCAAAGTATGACATGAAAAATAAAATAAATACGGAAGTGTGCCAACATGACGTACACATAGGATGATAGAATAGGTCCAGAACTTTAGTACTATACCACCCAAGTTACCTTAAAAACTTAGGTTTTGGAAATACGGGTGATTAAAATAGTCGCATTGAGATGGGCGGACAGCGATTTTTCAAAGTATGACATGAAATATAAAAATAAATACGGAATTGTGGATACATGACGTACACATAGGATGAAAGAATAGGACCAGAACTTTAGTACTATACCACCCAAGTTACCTTAAAAACTTAGGTTTTGGAAATATGGGTGATTAAATTAGTCGCTATGCGATGTGCGGACAACGATTTGTCTAAGTTTGACATGAAATATAAAAATAAATACGGAATTTTGGATACATGACGTACACATTGGGTGATAGAATAGGATTAGAACTATATTATTATACCACTCAGGTTACCGTCAAAACTTAGGTTTTGGAAATACGGGTGATTAAAATAGTCGCTTTGGATGTGTGGACAGCGATCCACCTAAGTTTGACATAAATTTAAAAATAAATACGGAAGTGTGTCAGCATGACGTACACGTAGGATGAAAGAATAGGACCAGAACTTTAGTACTATACCACCCAAGTTACCTTAAAAACTTAGGTTTTGGAAATATGGGTGATTAAATTAGTCGCTATGCGATGTGCGGACAACGATTTGTCTAAGTATGACATGAAATATAATAATAAATACGGAGGTGTGCCAACATTACGTACACGTAGGGTGATAGAATAGGACCAGAACTTCTGTATTATACCACCCAAGTTACCGTAAAAACTTAGGTTTTGGAAATATGGCTGATCAAAGTAGTCGCATTGAGATGTGCGGACAGAGATTTGTCGAAGTTTGACACGAAATATAAAAAAATACGGAGGTGTGCCAACATGACGTACACATAGGATGATAGAATAGGTCCAGAACTTTAGTACTATACCACCCAAGTTACCTTAAAAACTTAGGTTTTGGAAATACGGGTGATTAAAATAGTCGCATTGAGATGTGCGGACAGCGATTTGTCAAAGTATGACATGAAATATAAAAATAAATACGGAATTGTGGATACATGACGTACACATAGGATGAAAGAATAGGTCCAGAACTTTAGTACTATACCACCCAAGTTACCTTAAAAACTTAGGTTTTGGAAATATGGGTGATTAAATTAGTCGCTATGCGATGTGCGGACAACGATTTGTCTAAGTATGACATGAAATATAATAATAAATACGGAGGTGTGCCAACATTACGTACACGTAGGGTGATAGAATAGGACAAGAACTTCTGTATTATACCACCCAAGTTACCGTAAAAACTTAGGTTTTGGAAATATGGCTGATTAAAGTAGTCGCATTGAGATGTGCGGACAGAGATTTGTCGAAGTTTGACACGAAATATAAAAAAAATACGGAGGTGTGCCAACATGACGTACACATAGGATGATAGAATAGGTCCAGAACTTTAGTACTATACCAGCCAAGTTACCGTAAAAACTTAGGTTTTGGAAATATGGCTGATTAAATTAGTCGCTATGCGATGTGCGGACAACGATTTGTCTAAGTATGACATGAAATATAATAATAAATACGGATGTGTGCCAACATGACGTACACATAGGGTGATAGAATAGGACCAGAACTTCTTTATTATACCACCCAAGTTACCGTAAAAACTTAGGTTTTGGAAATATGGCTGATTAAAGTAGTCGCATTGAGATGTGCGGACAGCGATTTGTCAAAGTATGACATGAAAAATAAAATAAATACGGAAGTGTGCCAACATGACGTACACATAGGATGATAGAATAGGTCCTGAAATTTAGTATTATACCACCCAAGTTACCTTAAAAACTTAGGTTTTGGAAATATGGGTGATTAAAGTAGTCGCTTTGCGATGTGCGGACAACGATTTGTCTAAGTTTGACATGAAATATAAAAATAAATACGGAATTGTGGATACATGACGTACACATAGGGTGATAGAATAGGACCAGAACTTCTGTATTATACCACCCAAGTTACCGTAAAAACTTAGGTTTTGGAAGTATGGCTAATTGAAGTAGTCGCATTGAGATGTGCGGACAGCGATTTGTCAAAGTATGACATGAAAAATAAAATAAATACGGAAGTGTGCCAACATGACGTACACATAGGATGATAGAATAGGTCCTGAAATTTAGTATTATACCACCCAAGTTACCGTAAAAACTTAGGTTTTGGAAATATGGGTGATTAAAGTAGTCGCATTGAGATGTGCGGACAGAGATTTGTCGAAGTTTGACACGAAATATAAAAAAAATACGGAGGTGTGCCAACATTACGTACACGTAGGGTGATAGAATAGGACCAGAACTTCTGTATTATACCACCCAAGTTACCGTAAAAACTTAGGTTTTGGAAATATGGCTGATTAAAGTAGTCGCATTGAGATGTGCGGACAGAGATTTGTCGAAGTTTGACACGAAATATAAAAATAAATACGGAATTGTGGATACATGACGTATACGTAGGGTGATAGAATAGGACCAGAACTTCTGTATTATACCACCCAAGTTACCGTAAAAACTTAGGTTTTGGAAATATGGGTGATTAAAGTAGTCGCATTGAGATGTGCGGACAGAGATTTGTCGAAGTTTGACACGAAATATAAAAAAAATACGGAGGTGTGCCAACATTACGTACACGTAGGGTGATAGAATAGGACCAGAACGTCTGTATTATACCACCCAAGTTACCGTAAAATCTTAGGTTTTGGAAATATGGCTGATTAAAGTAGTCGCATTGAGATGTGCGGACAGAGATTTGTCGAAGTTTGACACGAAATATAAAAATAAATACGGAATTGTGGATACATGACGTATACGTAGGGTGATAGAATAGGACCAGAACTTCTGTATTATACCACCCAAGTTACCGTAAAAACTTAGGTTTTGGAAATATGGGTGATTAAAGTAGTCGCATTGAGATGTGCGGACAGAGATTTGTCGAAGTTTGACACAAAATATAAAAAAAATACGGAGCTGTGCCAACATTACGTACACGTAGGGTGATAGAATAGGACCAGAACTTCTGTATTATACCACCCAAGTTACCGTAAAAACTTAGGTTTTGGAAATATGGCTGATTAAAGTAGTCGCATTGAGATGTGCGGACAACGATTTGTCTAAGTTTGACATGAAATATAAAAATAAATACGGAATTTTGGATACATGACGTACACATTGGGTGATAGAATAGGATTAGAACTATATTATTATACCACTTAGGTTACCGTCAAAACTTAGGTTTTGGAAATACGGGTGATTAAAATAGTCGCTTTGGATGTGCGGACAACGATTTGTCTAAGTTTGACATTAAATATAAAAATAAATACGGAATTTTGGATACATGACGTACACATTGGGTGATAGAATAGGATTAGAACTATATAATTATACCACTCAGGGTACCGTCAAAACTTAGGTTTTGGAAATACGGGTGATTAAAATAGTCGCTTTGGATGTGTGGACAGCGATCCACCTAAGTTTGACATAAAATATAAAATAAATACGGCAGTGTGTCAGCTTGACGTACACGTAGGATGAAAGAATAGGACCAGAACTTTAGTACTATACCACCCAAGTTACCTTAAAAACTTAGGTTTTGGAAATATGGCTGATTAAAGTAGTCGCATTCAGATGTGCGGACAGCGATTTGTCTAAGTATGACATGAAAAATAAAATAAATACGGAAGTGTGCCAACATGACGTACACATAGGATGATATAATAGGTCCTGAAATTTAGTATTATACCACCCAAGTTACCTTAAAAACTTAGGTTTTGGAAATATGGGTGATTAAAGTAGTCGCTTTGCGATGTGCGGACAACGATTTGTCTAAGTTTGACATGAAATATAAAAATAAATACGGAATTGTGGATACATGACGTACACATAGGGTGATAGGATAGGACCAGAACTTCTGTATTATACCACCCAAGTTACCGTAAAAACTTGGGTTTTGGAAATATGGCTGATTAAAGTAGTCGCTTTGCGATGGGTGGACAGCGATTTGTCTAAGTTTGACATGAAATATAAAATAAATACGGAAGTGATCAAACATGACGTACACATAGGATGATAGAATAGGTCCTGAAATTTAGTATTATACCACCCAAGTTACCTTAAAAACTTAGGTTTTGGAAATATGGGTGATTAAAGTAGTCGCTTTGCGATGTGCGGACAACGATTTGTCTAAGTTTGACATGAAATATAAAAATAAATACGGAATTGTGGATACATGACGTACACATAGGATGAAAGAATAGGACCAGAACTTTAGTACTATACCACCCAAGTTACCTTAAAAACTTAGGTTTTGGAAATATGGGTGATTAAAGTAGTCGCTTTGCGATGTGCGGACAACGATTTGTCTAAGTTTGACATGAAATATAAAAATAAATACGGAATTGTGGATACATGACGTACACATAGGGTGATAGGATAGGACCAGAACTTCTGTATTATACCACCCAAGTTACCGTAAAAACTTGGGTTTTGGAAATATGGCTGATTAAAGTAGTCGCTTTGCGATGGGCGGACAGCGATTTGTCTAAGTTTGACATGAAATATAAAATAAATACGGAAGTGATCAAACATGACGTACACATAGTATGATAGAATAGTTCCAGAACTTTAGTACTATACCACCCAAGTTACCGTAAAAACTTAGGTTTTGGAAATATGGCTGATTAAAGTAGTCGCATTGAGATGTGCGGACAGCGATTTGTCAAAGTATGACATGAAAAATAAAATAAATACGGAAGTGTGCCAACATGACGTACACATAGGATGATAGAATAGGTCCTGAAATTTAGTATTATACCACCCAAGTTACCTTAAAAACTTAGGTTTTGAAAATATGGGTGATTAAATTAGTCGCTATGCGATGTGCGGACAACGATTTGTCTAAGTTTGACATGAAATATAAAAATAAATACGAAGGTGTGCCAACATTACATACACGTAGGATGAAAGAATAGGACCAGAACTTTAGTACTATACCACCCAAGTTACCTTAAAAACTTAGGTTTTGGAAATATGGGTGATTAAATTAGTCGCTATGCGATGTGCGGACAACGATTTGTCTAAGTATGACATGAAATATAATAATAAATACGGAGGTGTGCCAACATTACGTACACGTAGGGTGATAGAATAGGACCAGAACTTCTGTATTATACCACCCAAGTTACCGTAAAAACTTAGGTTTTGGAAATATGGCTGATTAAAGTAGTCGCATTGAGATGTGCGGACAGAGATTTGTCGAAGATTGACATGATATATAAAAAAATACGGAGGTGTGCCAACATGACGTACACATAGGATGATAGAATAGGTCCAGAACTTTAGTACTATACCACCCAAGTTACCGTAAAAACTTAGGTTTTGGAAATATGGGTGATTAAATTAGTCGCTATGCGATGTGCGGACAACGATTTGTCTAAGTTTGACATGAAATATAAAAATAAATACGGAGGTGTGCCAACATTACGTACACGTAGGGTGATAGAATAGGACCAGAACTTCTGTATTATACCACCCAAGTTACCGTAAGACCTTAGGTTTTGGAAATATGGGTGATTAAATAAGTCACTATGCGATGTGCGGACAACGATTTGTCTAAGTATGACATGAAATATAATAATAAATACGGAGGTGTGCCAACATTACGTACACGTAGGGTGATAGAATAGGACCAGAACTTTAGTACTATACCAACCAAGTTACCTTAAAAACTTAGGTTTTGGAAATATGGGTGATTAAATTAGTCGCTATGCGATGTGCGGACAACGATTTGTCTAAGTATGACATGAAATATAATAATAAATACGGAGGTGTGCCAACATTACGTACACGTAGGGTGATAGAATAGGACCAGAACGTCTGTATTATACCACCCAAGTTACCGTAAAAACTTAGGTTTTGGAAATATGGCTGATTAAAGTAGTCGCATTAAGATGTGCGGACAGAGATTTGTCGAAGTTTGACACGAAATATAAAAAAAATACGGAGGTGTGCCAACATGACGTACACATAGGATGATAGAATAGGTCCAGAACTTTAGTACTATACCACCCAAGTTACCGTAAAAACTTAGGTTTTGGAAATATGGCTGATTAAAGTAGTCGCATTGAGATGTGCGGACAGCGATTTGTCAAAGTATGACATGAAAAATAAAATAAATACGGAAGTGTGCCAACATGACGTACACATAGGATGATAGAATAGGTCCTGAAATTTAGTATTATACCACCCAAGTTACCGTAAAAACTTAGGTTTTGGAAATATGGGTGATTAAATTAGTCGCTATGCGATGTGCGGACAACGATTTGATAAGTTTGACATGAAATATAAAAATAAATACGGAATTGTGGATACATAACGTACACATAGGGTGATAAAATAGGACCAGAACTTCTGTATTATACCACCCAAGTTACCGTAAAAACTTAGGTTTTGGAAATATGGCTGATTAAAGTAGTCGCATTGAGATGTGCGGACAGCGATTTGTCTAAGTTTGACATGAAATATAAAAATAAATACGGAATTGTGGATACATGACGTACACATTGGGTGATAGAATAGGATTAGAACTATATTATTATACCACTCAGGTTACCGTCAAAACTTAGGTTTTAGAAATACGGGTGATTAAAATAGTCGCTTTGGATGTGTGGACAGCGATCCACCTAAGTTTGACATGAAATATAAAATAAATACGGAAGTGTGCCAACATGACGTACGCATAGGGTGATAGAATAGGACCAGAACTATAGTATTATACCACTCAGGTTACCGTCGAAACTTTGGAAGGTTTTGGAAATATGGGTGATTACAATAGTCGCTTTGGATGTGCGGACAACGATTTGTCAAAGTATGACATGAAATATAAAAATAAATACGGAATTGTGGATAAATGACGTTCACATAGGGTGATAAAATAGGACCAAAAATTTAGTATTATACCACCCAAGTTACCCTAAAAACTTAGGTTTTTCGAAATATGGGTGATTAAATTAGTCGCTATGCGATGTGCGGACAACGATTTGTCTAAGTTTGACATGAAATATAAAAATAAATACGGAATTGTGGATACATGACGTACACATAGGGTGATAGAATAGGGCCAGAACTTCAGTATTATACCACCCAAGTTACCTTAAAAACTTAGGTTTTGGAAATATGGGTGATTAAATTAGTCGCTAAGCGATGTGCGGACAACGATTTGTCTAAGTTTGACATGAAATATAAAAATAAATACGGAATTGTGGATACATGACGTACACATAGGATGATAGAATAGGTCCTGAAATTTAGTATTATACCACCTAAGTTACCGTAAAAACTTAGGTTTTGGAAATATGGCTGATTAAATTAGTCGCATTGAGATGTGCGGACAGCGATTTGTAAAAGTATGACATGAAAAATAAAATAAATACGGAAGTGTGCCAACATGACGTACACATAGGGTGATAGAATAGGTCGTGAAATTTAGTATTATACCACCCAAGTTACCTTAAAAACTTAGGTTTTGGAAATATGGGTGATTAAAGTAGTCGCTATGCGATGTGCGGACAACGATTTGTCTATGTTTGACATGAAATATAAAAATTAATACGGAATTGTGGATACATGACGTACACATAGGGTGATAGAATAGGACCAGAACTTCTGTATTATATCACCCAAGTTACCGTAAAAACTTAGGTTTTGGAAATATGGGTGATTAAAGTAGTCGCTATGCGATGTGCGGACAACGATTTGTCTATGTTTGACATGAAATATAAAAATTAATACGGAATTGTGGATACATGACGTACACATTGGGTGATAGAATAGGATTAGAACTATATTATTATACCACTCAGGTTACCGTCAAAACTTAGGTTTTGGAAATACGGGTGATTAAATTAGTCGCATTAAGATGTGCGGACAGCGATTTGTCTAAGTTTGACATGAAATATAAAAATAAATACGGAATTTTGGATACATGACGTACACTTAGGGTGATAGAATAGGACCAGAACTTCTGTATTACACCACCCAAGTTACCTTAAAAACTTAGGTTTTGGAAATACGGGTGATTAAATTAGTCGCTATGCGATGTGCGGACAACGATTTGTCTAAGTTTGACATGACATATAAAAATAAATACGGAATTGTGGATACATGACGTACACATAGGGTGATAGAATAGGACCAGAAATTCTGTACTATACCACCCAAGTAACTGTAAAAACTTAGGTTTTGGAAATATGGCTGATTAAAGTAGTCGCATTGAGATGTGCGGACAGCGATTCCATATTTCCAAAACCTAAGTTTTTAAGGTAACTTGGGTGGTAAAGTACTAAAGTTCTGGACCTATTCTATCATACTATGTGTACGTCATGTTGGAACACTTCCGTATTTATTTTATATTTCATGTCAAACTTAGACAAATCGCTGTCCGCCCATCGCAAAGCGACTACTTTAATCAGCCACATTTCCAAAACCCAAGTTTTTACGGTAACTTGGGTGGTATAATACAGAAGTTCTGGTCCTATTCTATCACCCTATGTGTACGTCATGTTGGCACACCTCCGTATTTATTATTATATTTCATGTCATACGTAGACAAATCGTTGTCCGCACATCGCATAGCGACTAATTTAATCACCCATATTTCCAAAACCTAAGTTTTTACGGTAACTTGGGTGGTATAGTACTAAAGTTCTGGACCTATTCTATCATCCTATGTGTACGTCATGTTGGCACACTTCCGTATTTTTTTTATATTTCGTGTCAAACTTCGACAAATCTCTGTCCGCACATCTCAATGCGACTACTTTAATCAGCCATATTTCCAAAACCTAAGTTTTTACGGTAACTTGGGTGGTATAATACAGAAGTTCTGGTCCTATTCTATCACCCTACGTGTACGTAATGTTGGCACACCTCCGTATTTATTATTATATTTCATGTCATACTTAGACAAATCGTTGTCCGCACATCGCATAGCGACTAATTTAATCACACATATTTCCAAAACCTAAGTTTTTAAGGTAACTTGGGTGGTATAATACTAAATTTCAGGACCTATTCTATCATCCTATGTGTACGTCATGTTGGCACACTTCTGTATTTATTTTATTTTTCATGTCATACTTTGACAAATCGCTGTCCGCACATCTCAATGCGACTACTTTAATCAGCCATATTTCCAAAACCTAAGTTTTTACGGTAACTTGGGTGGTATAATACAGAAGTTCTGGTCCTATTTCATCACCCTACGTGTACGTCATGCTGACAAACTGCCGTATTTATTTTATATTTTATGTCAAACTTAGGTGGATCACTGTCCACACATCCAAAGCGACTATTTTAATCACCCGTATTTCCAAAACCTAAGTTTTTAAGGTAACTTGGGTGGTATAGTACTAAAGTTCTGGACCTATTCTATCATCCTATGTGTACGTCATGTTGGCACACCTCCGTATTTTTTATATTTCGTGTCAAA
Source organism: Flexamia atlantica (assembly GCA_035578135.1). Classification (NCBI taxonomy): domain Eukaryota; kingdom Metazoa; phylum Arthropoda; class Insecta; order Hemiptera; family Cicadellidae; genus Flexamia; species Flexamia atlantica. The sequence goes on from JAQJVK010000203.1 coordinate 224,838, forward strand.
CTTCGACAAATCGTTGTCCGCACATCGCAAAGCGACTAATTTAATCACCCATATTTCCAAAACCTAAGTTTTTACGGTAACTTGGATGGTATAATACAGAAGTTCTGGTCCTATTCTATCACCCTATGTGTACGTCATGTATCCACAATTCCGTATTTATTTTTATATTTCATGTCAAACTTAGACAAATCGCTGTCCGCACATCTCAATGCGACTATTTTAATCACCCGTATTTCCAAAACCTAAGTTTTGACGGTAACCTGAGTGGTATAATAATATAGTTCTAATCCTATTCTATCACTCAATGTGTACGTCATGTATCCAAAATTCCGTATTTATTTTTATATTTCATGTCAAACTTAGACAAATCGTTGTCCGCACATCGCATAGCGACTAATTTAATCACCCATATTTCCAAACCTTAGTTTTTACGGTAACTTGGGTGGTATAATACAGAAGTTCTGGTCCTATTCTATCACCCTATGTGTACGTCATGTATCCACAATTCCGTATTTATTTTTATATTTCATGTCAAACTTAGACAAATCGTTGTCCCCACATCGCATAGCGACTAATTTAATCACCCATATTTCCAAAACCTAAGTTTTTAAGGTAACTTGGGTGGTATAATACTAAATTTCAAGACCTATTCTATCATCCTATGTGTACGTCATGTTGGCACACTTCCGTATTTATTTTATTTTTCATGTCATACTTTGACAAATCGCTGTCCGCACATCTCAATGCGACTACTTTAATCAGCCATATTTCCAAAACCTAAGTTTTTACGGTAACTTGGGTGGTATAATACAGAAGTTCTGGTCCTATTCTATCACCCTATGTGTACGTCATGTATCCACAATTCCGTTTAATTTTTATATTTCATGTCAAACTTAGACAAATCGTTGTCCGCACATCGCATAGCGACTAATTTAATCACCCATATTTCCAAAACCTAAAATTTAAGGTAACTTGGGTGGTATAATACTAAATTTCAGGACCTATTCTATCATCCTATGTGTACGTCATGTTGGCACACTTCCGTATTTATTTTATTTTTCATGTCATACTTTGACAAATCGCTGTCCGCACATCTAAATGCGACTACTTTAATCAGCCATATTTCCAAAACCTAAGTTTTTACGGTAACTTGGGTGGTATAATACAGAAGTTCTGGTCCTATTCTATCACCCTACGTGTACGTCATGTATCCACAATTCCGTATTTATTTTTATATTTCGTGTCAAACTTCGACAAATCTCTGTCCGCACATCTCAATGCGACTACTTTAATCAGCCATATTTCCAAAACCTAAGTTTTTACGGTAACTTGGGTGGTATAATACAGAAGTTCTGGTCCTACTCTATCACCCTACGTGTACGTAATGTTGACACACCTCCGTATTTTTTTTATATTTCGTGTCAAACTTCGACAAATCTCTGTCCGCACATCTCAATGCGACTACTTTAATCAGCCATATTTCCAAAACCTAAGTTTTTAAGGTAACTTGGGTGGTATAATACAGAAGTTCTGGTCCTATTCTATCACCCTACGTGTAAGTAATGTTGGCACACCTCCGTATTTATTATTATATTTCATGTCATAATTAGACAAATCGTTGTCCGCACATCGCATAGCGACTAATTTAATCACCCATATTTCCAAAACCTAAGTTTTTACGGTAACTTGGGTGGTATAGTACTAAAGTTCTGGACCTATTCTATCATCCTATGTGTACGTCATGTTGGCACACCTCCGTATTTTTTTATATTTCGTGTCAAACTTCGACAAATCGTTTTCCGCACATCGCATAGCGACTTCTTTAATCAGCCATATTTCCAAAACTTAAGTTTTTACGGTAACTTGGGTGGTATAATACAGAAGTTCTGGTCCTATTCTATCACCCTATGTGTACGTCATGTATCCACAATTCCGTATTTATTTTTATATTACATGTCAAACTTAGACAAATCGTTGTCCGCACATCGCATAGCGACTAATTTAATCACCCATATTTCCAAAACCTAAGTTTTTAAGGTAACTTGGGTGGTATAATACTAAAGTTCTGGTCCTATTCTATCCTCCTACGTGTACGTAATGTTGGCACACCTCCGTATTTATTATTATATTTCATGTCATACTTAGACAAATCGTTGTCCGCACATCGCATAGCGACTAATTTAATCACCCATATTTCCAAAACCTGAGTTTTTACGGTAACTTGGGTGGTATAGTACTAAAGTTCTGGACCTATTCTATCATCCTATGTGTACGTCATGTTGGCACACCTCCGTATTTTTTTTATATTTCGTGTTAAACTTCGACAAATCGTTGTCCGCACATCGCATAGCGACTACTTTAATCAGCCATATTTCCAAAACCTAAGATTTAAGTAACTTGGGTGGTATAATACAGAAGTTCTGGTCCTATTTCATCACCCTACGTGTACGTCATGCTGACACACTGCCGTATTTATTTTATATTTTATGTCAAACATAGGTGGATCACTGTCCACACATCCAAAGCGACTATTTTAATCACCCGTATTTCCAAAACCTAAGTTTTTAAGGTAACTTGGGTGGTATAGTACTAAAGTTCTGGACCTATTCTATCATACTATGTGTACGTCATGTTGGCACACCTCCGTATTTTTTTTATATTTCGTGTCAAACTTCGACAAATCTCTGTCCGCACATCTCAATGCGACTACTTTAATCAGCCATATTTCCAAAACCTAAGTTTTTACGGTAACTTGGGTGGTATAATACAGAAGTTCTGGTCCTATTCTATCACCCTATGTGTACGTCATGTATCCACAATTCCGTTTAATTTTTATATTTCATGTCAAACTTAGACAAATCGTTGTCCGCACATCGCATAGCGACTAATTTAATCACCCATATTTCCAAAACCTAAAATTTAAGGTAACTTGGGTGGTATAATACTAAATTTCAGGACCTATTCTATCATCCTATGTGTACGTCATGTTGGCACACTTCCGTATTTATTTTATTTTTCATGTCATACTTTGACAAATCGCTGTCCGCACATCTCAATGCGACTACTTTAATCAGCCATATTTCCAAAACCTAAGTTTTTACGGTAACTTGGGTGGTATAATACAGAAGTTCTGGTTCTATTCTATCACCCTACGTGTACGTCATGTATCCACAATTCCGTATTTATTTTTATATTTCGTGTCAAACTTCGACAAATCTCTGTCCACACATCTCAATGCGACTACTTTAATCAGTCATATTTCCAAAACCTAAGTTTTTACGGTAACTAGGGTGGTATAATACAGAAGTTCTGGTCCTACTCTATCACCCTACGTGTACGTAATGTTGACACACCTCCGTATTTTTTTTATATTTCGTGTCAAACTTCGACAAATCTCTGTCCGCACATCTCAATGCGACTACTTTAATCAGCCATATTTCCAAAACCTAAGTTTTTACGGTAACTTGGGTGGTATAATACAGAAGTTCTGGTCCTACTCTATCACCCTACGTGTACGTAATGTTGACACACCTCCGTATTTTTTTATATTTCGTGTCAAACTTCGACAAATCGTTGTCCGCACATCGCTTAGCGACTACTTTAATCAGCCATATTTCCAAAACCTAAGTTTTTACGGTAACTTGGGTGGTATAATACAGAAGAACTGGTCCTATTCTATCACCCTATGTGTACGTCATGTATCCACAATTCCGTATTTATTTTTATATTTCATGTCAAACTTAGACAAATCGTTGTCCGCACATCGCATAGCGACTAATTTAATCACCCATGTTTCCCAAACCTAAGTTTTTAAGGTAACTTGGGTGGTATAATACTAAAGTTCTGGTCCAATTCTATCCTCCTACGTGTACGTAATGTTGGCACACCTCCGTATTTATTATTATATTTCATGTCATACCTAGACAAATCGTTGTCCGCACATCGCATAGCGACTAATTTAATCACCCATATTTCCAAAACCTGAGTTTTTACGGTAACTTGGGTGGTATAGTACTAAAGTTCTGGACCTATTCTATCATCCTATGTGTACGTCATGTTGGCACACCTCCGTATTTTTTTTATATTTCGTGTCAAACTTCGACAAATCGTTGTCCGCACATCGCATAGCGACTACTTTAATCAGCCATATTTCCAAAACCTAAGTTTTTACGGTAACTTGGGTGGTATAATACAGAAGTTCTGGTCCTATTCTATCACCCTATGTGTACGTCATGTATCCACAATTCCGTATTTATTTTTATATTTCATGTCAAACTTAGACAAATCGTTGTCCGCACATCGCATAGCGACTAATTTAATCACCCATATTTCCAAAACCTAAGTTTTTACGGTAACTTGGGTGGTATAGTACTAAAGTTCTGGACCTATTCTATCATCCTATGTGTACGTCATGTTGGCACACCTCCGTTTTTTTTTATATTTCGTGTCAAACTTCGACAAATCTCTGTCCGCACATCTCAATGCGACTACTTTAATCAGCCATATTTCCAAAACCTAAGATTTAAGTAACTTGGGTGGTATAATACAGAAGTTCTGGTCCTATTCTATCACCCTACGTGTACGTAATGTTGGCACACCTCCGTATTTATTATTATATTTCATGTCATACTTAGACAAATCGTTGTCCGCACATCGCATAGCGACTAATTTAATCACCCATATTTCCAAAACCTAAGTTTTTAAGGTAACTTGGGTGGTATAGTACTAAAGTTCTGGACCTATTCTATCATCCTATGTGTACGTCATGTTGGCACACCTCCGTATTTTTTTTATATTTCGTGTCAAACTTCGACAAATCGTTGTCCGCACATCGCATAGCGACTACTTTAATCAGCCATATTTCCAAAACCTAAGTTTTTACGGTAACTTGGGTGGTATAATACAGAAGTTCTGGTCCTATTCTATCACCCTATGTGTACGTCATGTATCCACAATTCCGTATTTATTTTTATATTTCATGTCAAACTTAGACAAATCGTTGTCCGCACATCGCATAGCGACTAATTTAATCACCCATATTTCCAAAACCTAAGTTTTTACGGTAACTTGGGTGGTATAGTACTAAAGTTCTGGACCTATTCTATCATCCTATGTGTACGTCATGTTGGCACACCTCCGTTTTTTTTTATATTTCGTGTCAAACTTCGACAAATCTCTGTCCGCACATCTCAATGCGACTACTTTAATCAGCCATATTTCCAAAACCTAAGATTTAAGTAACTTGGGTGGTATAATACAGAAGTTCTGGTCCTATTCTATCACCCTACGTGTACGTAATGTTGGCACACCTCCGTATTTATTATTATATTTCATGTCATACTTAGACAAATCGTTGTCCGCACATCGCATAGCGACTAATTTAATCACCCATATTTCCAAAACCTAAGTTTTTAAGGTAACTTGGGTGGTATAATACTAAATTTCAGGACCTATTCTATCATCCTATGTGTACGTCATGTTGGCACACTTCCGTATTTATTTTATTTTTCATGTCATACTTTGACAAATCGCTGTCCGCACATCTCAATGCGACTACTTTAATCAGCCATATTTCCAAAACCTAAGTTTTTACGGTAACTTGGGTGGTATAGTACTAAAGTTCTGGACCTATTCTATCTTACTATGTGTACGTCATGTTAGCACACCTCCGTATTTTTTTTATATTTCGTGTCAAACTTCGACAAATCTCTGTCCGCACATCTCAATGCGACTACTTTAATCAGCCATATTTCCAAAACCTAAGTTTTTACGGTAACTTGGGTGGTATAATACAGAAGTTCTGGTCCTATTCTATCACCCTACGTGTACGTAATGTTGGCACACCTCCGTATTTATTATTATATTTCATGTCATACTTAGACAAATCGTTGTCCGCACATCGCATAGCGACTAATTTAATCACCCATATTTCCAAAACCTAAGTTTTTAAGGTAACTTGGATGGTATAGTACTAAAGTTCTGGTCCTATTCTATCATCCTACGTGTACGTCATGCTGACACACTGCCGTATTTATTTTATATTTTATGTCAAACTTAGGTGGATCGCTGTCCACACATCCAAAGCGACTATTTTAATCACCCGTATTTCCAAAACCTAAGTTTTTAAGGTAACTTGGGTGGTATAGTACTAAAGTTCTGGACCTATTCTATCACCCTATGTGTACGTCATGTTGGCACACCTCCGTATTTATTATTATATTTCATGTCATACTTAGACAAATCGTTGTCTGCACATCGCATAGCGACTAATTTAATCACCCATATTTCCAAAACCTAAGTTTTTACGGTAACTTTGGTGGTATAATACAGAAGTTCTGGTCCTATTCTATCACCCTACGTGTACGTCATGTATCCACAATTCCGTATTTATTTTTTATATTTCGTGTCAAACTTAGACAAATCGTTGTCCGCACATCGCATAGCGACTAATTTAATCACCCATATTTCCAAAACCTAAGTTTTTACTGTAACTTGGGTGGTATAGTACTAAAGTTCTGGACCTATTCTATCATCCTATGTGTACGTCATGTTGGCACACCTCCGTATTTGTTTTTATATTTCGTGTCATACTTAGTCAAATCGTTGTCCGCACATCGCATAGCGACTATTTTAATCACCCGTATTTCCAAAACCTAAGTTTTGACGGTAACCTGAGTGGTATAATAATACAGTTCTAATCCTATTCTATCACCCAATGTGTACGTCATGTATCCAAAATTCCGTATTTATTTTTATATTTCATGTCAAACTTCGACAAATCGTTGTCCGCACATCGCATAGCGACTAATTTAATCACCCATATTTCCAAAACCTAAGTTTTAACGGTAAATTGGGTGGTACAATACAGAAGTTCTGGTCCTATTCTATCACCCTATGTGTACGTCATGTATCCACAATTCCGTATTTATTTTTATATTTCATGTCAAACTTAGACAAATAGTTGTCCGCACATCGCATAGCGACTAATTTTAATCACCCATATTTCAAAAACCTAAGTTTTTAAGGTAACTTAAGTGGTATAGTACTAAAGTTCTGGACCTATTCTATCATCCTATGTGTACGTCATGTTGGCACACCTCCGTATTTTTTTTATATTTCGTGTCAAACTTCGACAAATCTCTGTCCGCACATCTCAATGCGACTACTTTCATCAGCCATATTTCCAAAACCTAAGTTTTTACGGTAACTTGGGTGGTATAATACAGAAGTTCTAGTCCTATTCTATCACCCTATGTGTACTTCATGTATCCACAATTCCGTATTTATTTTTATATTTCATGTCAAACTTAGACAAATCGTTGTCCGCACATCGCATAGCGACTAATTTAATCACCCATATTTCCAAAACCTAAGTTTTTACGGTAACTTGGGTGGTATAATACAGAAGTTCTGGTCATATTCTATCACCCTATGTGTACGTCATGTATCCACAATTCCGTATTTATTTTTATATTTCATGTCAAACTTAGACAAATCGTTGTCCGCACATCGCATAGCGACTACTTTAATCACCCATATTTCCAAAACCTAAGTTTTTAAGGTAACTTGGGTGGTATAATACTAAATTTCAGGACCTATTCTATCATCCTATGTGTACGTCATGTTGGCACACTTCCGTGTTTATTTTATTTTTCATGTCATACTTTGACAAATCGCTGTCCGCACATCTCAATGCGACTACTTTAATCAGCCATATTTCCAAAACCTAAGTTTTTACGGTAACTTGGGTGGTATAATACAAAAGTTCTGGTCCTATTCTATCACCCTATGTGTACGTCATGTATCCACAATTCCGTATTTATTTTTATATTTCATGTCAAAATTAGACAAATCGTTGTCCGCACATCGCATAGCGACTAATTTAATCACCCATATTTCCAAAACCTAAGTTTTTAAGGTAACTTGGGTGGTATAATACTAAATTTCAGGACCTATTCTATCATCCTATGTGTACGTCATGTTGGCACACTTCCGTATTTATTTTATTTTTCATGTCATACTTTGACAAATCGCTGTCCGCACATCTCAATGCGACTACTTTAATCAGTCATATTTCCAAAACCTAAGTTTTTACGGTAACTTGGGTAGTATAATACAGAAGTTCTGGTCCTATTCTATCACCCTACGTGTACGTCATGTATCCACAATTCCGTATTTATTTTTATATTTCATGTCAAACTTAGACAAATCGTTGTCCGCACATCGCATAGCGACTAATTTAATCACCCATATTTCCAAAACCTAAGTTTTTAAGGTAACTAGGGTGGTATAATACTAAATTTCAGGACCTATTTTATCATCCTATGTGTACGTCATGTTGGCACACTTCCGTATTTATTTTTTTTTTCATGTCATACTTTGACAAATCGCTGTCCACACATCTCAATGCGACTACTTTAATCAGCCATATTTCCAAAACCTAAGTTTTTACGGTAACTTGGGTGGTATAATACAGAAGTTCTGGTCCTATTCTATCACCCTATGTGTACGTCATGTATCCACAATTCCGTATTTATTTTTATATTTCATTTCAAACTTAGACAAATCGTTGTCCGCACATCGCATAGCGACTAATTTAATCACCCATATTTCCAAAACCTAAGTTTTTAAGGTAACTTGGGTGGTATAATACTAAATTTCAGGACCTATTCTATCACCCTATGTGTACGTCATGTTGGCACACTTCCGTATTTATTTTATTTTTCATGTCATACTTTGACAAATCGCTGTCCGCACATCTCAATGCGACTACTTTAATCAGCCATATTTCCAAAACCTAAGTTTTTACGGTAACTTGGGTGGTATAATACAGAAGTTCTGGTCCTATTCTATCACCCTATGTGTACGTCATGTATCCACAATTCCGTATTTATTTTTATATTTCATGTCAAACTTAGACAAATCGTTGTCCGCACATCGCATAGCGACTAATTTAATCACCCATATTTCCAAAACCTAAGTTTTTACGGTAACTTGGGTGGTATAGTACTAAAGTTCTGGACCTATTCTATCATCCTATGTGTACGTCATGTTGGCACACCTCCGTATTTTTTTTATATTTCGTGTCAAACTTCGACAAATCTCTGTCCGCACATCTCAATGCGACTACTTTAATCAGCCATATTTCCAAAACCTAAGTTTTACGGTAACTTGGGTGGTATAATACAGAAGTTCTGGTCCTATTCTATCACCCTATATGTACGTAATGTTGGCACACCTCCGTATTTATTATTATATTTCATGTCATAATTAGACAAATCGTTGTCCGCACATCGCATAGCGACTAATTTAATCACCCATATATCCAAAACCTAAGATTTTAAGGTAACTTGGGTGGTATAGTACAGAAGTTCTGGTCCTACCCTATCACCCTATGTGTACGTCATGTATCAACAATTCCGTATTTGTTTTTATATTTCGTGTCATACTTAAAAAAAATCGTTGTCCGCACATCGCATAGCGACTAATTTAATCACCCATATTTCCAAAACCTAAGTTTTAAAGGTAACTTGGGTGGTATAATACTAAATTTCAGGACGTATTCTATCATCCTATGTGTACGTCATGTTGGCACACTTCCGTATTTATTTTATTTTTCATGTCATACTTTGACAAATCGCTGTCCGCAACTCAATGCGACTACTTTAATCAGCCATTATGAGATGTGCGGACAGCGAATTGTCAAAGTATGACATGAAAAATAAAATAAATACGGAAGTGAGCCAACATGACGTACACATAGGGTGATAGAATAGGTCCTGAAATTTAGTATTATACCACCCAAGTTACCTTAAAAACTTAGGTTTTGGAAATATGGTTGATTAAATTAGTCGCTATGCGATGTGCGGACAACGATTTGTCTAAGTTTGACATGAAATATAAAAATAAATACGGAATTGTGGATACATGACGTACACATAGGGTGATAGAATAGGACCAGAACTTCTGTATTATACCACCCAAGTTACCGTAAAAACTTAGGTTTTGGAAATATGGCTGATTAAAGTAGTCGCATTGAGATGTGCGGACAGCGATTTGTCTAAGTTTGACATGAAATATAAAAATAAATACGGAATTGTGGATACATGACGTACACATAGGGTGATAGAATAGGACCAGAACTTCTGTATTATACCACCCAAGTTACCGTAAAAACTTAGGTTTTGGAAATATGGCTGATTAAATTAGTCGCTATGCGATGTGCGGACAACGATTTGTCTAAGTTTAACATGAAATATAAAAATAAATACGGAGGTGTGCCAACATTACGTACACGTAGGATGAAAGAATAGGACCAGAACTTTAGTACTATATCACCCAAGTTACCTTTAAAACTTAGGTTTTGGAAATATGGGTGATTAAATTAGTCGCTATGCGATTTGTGGACAACGATTTGTCTATGTTTGACATGAAATATAAAAATAAATACGGAATTGTGGATACATGACGTACACATAGGGTGATAGAATAGGACCAGAACTTCTATATTATACCACCCAAGTTACCGTAAAAACTTAGGTTTTGGAAATATGGGTGATTAAATTAGTCGCTATGCGATGTGCGGACAACGATTTGTCGAAGTTTGACACGAAATATAAAAAAAATTCGGAGGTGTGCCAACATGACGTACACATAGGATGATAGAATAGGTCCAGAACTTTAGTACTATACCACCCAAGTTACCGTAAAAACTTAGGTTTTGGAAATATGGGTGATTAAATTAGTCGCTATGCGATGTGCGGACAACGATTTGTCGAAGTTTGACACGAAATATAAAAAAAATACGGAGGTGTGCCAACATGACGTACACATAGGATGATAGAATAGGTCCAGACATTTAGTACTATACCACCCAAGTTACCTTAAAAACCTAGGTTTTGGAAATATGGGTGATTAAAGTAGTCGCATTGAGATGTGCGGACAGCGATTTGTCGAAGTTTGACATGAAATATAAAAATAAATACGGAGGTGTGCCAACATTACGTACACGTAGGATGAAAGAATAGGACCAGAACTTTAGTACTATACCACCCAAGTTACCTTAAAAACTTAGGTTTTGGAAATATGGGTGATTAAATTAGTCGCTATGCGATGTGCGGACAACGATTTGTCTAAGTATGACATGAAATATAATAACAAATACGGAGGTGTGCCAACATTACGTACACGTAGGGTGATAGAATAGGACCAGAACTTCTGTATTATACCACCCAAGTTACCGTAAAAACTTAGGTTTTGGAAATATGGGTGATTAAATTAGTCGCTATGCGATGTGCGGACAACGATTTGTCTAAGTTTGTCATGAAATATAAAAATAAATACGGAATTGTGGATACATGACGTACACATAGGGTGATAGAATAGGACCAGAACTTCTGTATTATACCACCCAAGTTACCGTAAAAACTTAGGTTTTGGAAATATGGGTGATTAAATTAGTCGCTATGCGATGTGCGGACAACGATTTGTCGAAGTTTGACACGAAATATAAAAAAAATACGGAGGGGTGCCAACATGACGTACACATAAGATGATAGAATAGGTCCATAACTTTAGTACTATACCACCCAAGTTACCGTAAAAACTTAGGTTTTGGAAATATGGGTGATTAAATTAGTCGCTATGCGATGTGCGGACAACGATTTGTCCAAGTTTGACATGAAATATAAAAATAAATACGGAGGTGTGCCAACATTACGTACACGTAGGATAAAAGAATAGGACCAGAACTTTAGTACTATACCACCCAGGTTACCTTAAAAACTTAGGTTTTGGAAATATGGGTGATTAAATTAGTCGCTATGCGATGTGCGGACAACGATTTGTCTAAGTATGACATGAAATATAATAATAAATACGGAGGTATGCCAACATTACGTACACATAGGATGATAGAATAGGTCCAGAACTTTAGTACTATACCACCCAAGTTACCGTAAAAACTTAGGTTTTGGAAATATGGCCGATTAAAGTAGTCGCATTGAGATGTGCGGACAGCGATTTGTCTAAGTTTGACATGAAATATAAAAATAAATACGGAATTGAGGATACATGACGTACACATATGTTGATAGAATAGGACCAGAACTTCTGTATTATACCACCCAAGTTACCGTAAAAACTTAGGTTTTGGAAATATGGGTCATTAAATTAGTCGCTATGCGATGTGCGGACAACGATTTGTCGAAGTTTGACACGAAATATAAAAAAAATACGGAGGTGTGCCAACATGACGTACACATAGGATGATAGAATAGGTCCAGAACTTTAGTACTATACCACCCAAGTTACCGTAAAAACTTAGGTTTTGGAAATATGGGTGATTAAATTAGTCGCTATGCGATGTGCGGACAACGATTTGTCTAAGTTTGACATGAAATATAAAAATAAATACGGAATTGTGGATACATGACGTACACATAGGGTGATAGAATAGGACCAGAACTTCTGTACTATACCACCCAAGTTACCTTAAAATCTTAGGTTTTGGATATATGGGTGATTAAATTAGTCGCTATGCGATGTGCGGACAACGATTTGTCTAAGTATGACATGAAATATAATAATAAATACGGAGGTGTGCCAACATTACGTACATATAGGGTGATAGAATAGGACCAGAACTTCTGTATTATACCACCCAAGTTACCGTAAAAACTTAGGTTTTGGAAATATGGCTGATTAAAGTAGTCGCATTGAGATGTGCGGACAGAGATTTGTCGAAGTTTGACACGAAATATAAAAAAATACGGAGGTGTGCCAACATGACGTACACATAGGATGATAGAATAGGTCCAGAACTTTAGTACTATACCACCCAAGTTACCTTAGAAACTTAGGTTTTGGAAATACGGGTGATTAAAATAGTCGCTTTGGATGTGTGGACAGTGATCCACCTAAGTTTGACATAAAATATAAAATAAATACGGCAGTGTGTCAGCATGACGTACACGTAGGGTGATGAAATAGGACCAGAACTTCTGTATTATACCACCCAAGTTACCGTAAAAACTTAGGTTTTGGAAATATGGCTGATTAAAGTAGTCGCATTGAGATGTGCGGACAGAGATTTGTCGAAGTTTGACACGAAATATAAAAAAAATACGGAAGTGTGCCAACATGACGTACTCATAGGATGATAGAATAGGTCCTGAACTTTAGTATTATACCACCCAAGTTACCTTCAAAACTTAGGTTTTGGAAATATGGCTGATTAAAGTAGTCGCATTGAGATGTGCGGACAGCGATTTGTCTAAGTTTGACATGAAATATAAAAATAAATATGGAATTGTGGATACATGACGTACACATTGGGTGATAGAATAGGATTAGAACTTTAGTACTATACCACCCAAGTTACCTTAAAAACTTAGGTTTTGGAAATATGGGTTATTGAATTAGTCGCTATACGATGTGCGGACAGCGATTTGTCAAAATATGACATGAAATAATAGTACTAAAGTTCTGGTCCTATTCTATCATCCTATGTGTACGTCATGTTGGCACACCTCCGTATTTTTTTATATTTCATGTCATACTTAGACAAATCGTTGTCCGCACATCGCATAGCGACTAATTTAATCACCCATATTTCCAAAACCTAAATTTTTATGGTAACTTGGGTTGTATAGTACTAAAGTTCTGGTCCTATTCTTTCATCCTATGTGTACGTCATGTTGGCACACTTCCGTATTTATTTTATTTTTCATGTCATACTTTGACAAATCGCTGTCCGCACATCTCAATGCGACTAATATAATCACTCATATTTCCAAAACCTAAGTTTTTACGGTAACTTGGGTGGTATAGTACTAAAGTTCTGGACCTATTCTATCATCCTATGTGCACGTCATGTATCCACAATTCCGTATTTATTTTTATATTTCATGTCAAACTTAGACAAATCGTTGTCCGCACATCGCATAGCGACTAATTTAATTACCCATATTTCCAAAACCTAAGTTTTTACGGTAACTTGGGTGGTATAATACAGAAGTTCTTGTCCTATTCTATCACCCTATGTGTACGTCATGTATCCACAATTCCGTATTTATTTTTATATTTCATGTCAAACTTAGACAAATCGCTGTCCGCACATCTCAATGCGACTACTTTAATCAGCCATATTTCCAAAACCTAAGTTTTTACGGTAACTTGGGTGGTATAGTACTAAAGTTCTGGACCTATTCTATCATTCTATGTGTACGTCATGTTGGCGCACTTCCGTATTTATTTTATTTTTCATGTCATACTTTGACAAATCGCTGTCCGCACATCTCAATGCGACTACTTTAATCAGCTATATTTCCAAAACCTAAGTTTTTAAGGTAACTTGGGTGGTATAATACTAAATTTCAGGACCTATTCTATCATCCTATGTGTACGTCATGTTGGCACACTTCCGTATTTATTTTATTTTTCATGTCATACTTTGACAAATCGCTGTCCGCCCATCTCAATGCGACTACTTTAATCAGCCATATTTCCAAAACCTAAGTTTTTACGGTAACTTGGGTGGTATAGTACTAAAGTTCTGGACCTATTCTATCTTCCTATGTGTACGTCATGTTGGCACACCTCCGTATTTTTTTTATATTTCGTGTCAAACTTCGACAAATCTCTGTCCGCACATCTCAATGCGACTACTTTAATCAGCCATATTTCCAAAACCTAAGTTTTTACGGTAACTTGGGTGGTATAATACAGAAGTTCTGGTCCTATTCTATCACCCTACGTGTACGTAATGTTGGCACACCTCCGTATTTATTATTATATTTCATGTCATACTTAGACAAATCGTTTTCCGCACATCGCATAGCGAATAATTTAATCACCCATATTTCCAAAACCTAAGTTTTTAAGGTAACTTGGGTGGTATAGTACTAAAGTTCTCGTCCTATTCTTTCATCCTATGTGTACGTAATGTTGGCACACTTCCGTATTTATTTTATTTTTCATGTCATACTTTGACAAATCGCTGTCCTCACATCTCAATGCGACTACTTTAATCAGCCATATTTCCAAAACCTAAGTTTTTACGGTAACTTGGGTGGTATAATACAGAAGTTCTGGTCCTATTCTATCACCCTATATGTACGTAATGTTGGCACACCTCCGTATTTATTATTATATTTCATGTCATACTTAGACATATCGTTGTGCGCATATCGTATAGCGACTAATTTAATCACCCATATATCCAAAACCTAAGATTTTAAGGTAACTTGGGTGGTATAGTACAGAAGTTCTGGTCCTATTCTATCACCCTATGTGTACGTCATGTATCCACAATTCCGTATTTATTATTATATTTCATGTCATACTTAGACAAATCGTTGTCCGCACATCGCATAGCGAATAATTTAATCACCCTTATTTCCAAAACCTAAGTTTTTAAGGTAACTTGGGTGCTATAATACTAAATTTCAGGACCTATTCTATCATCCTATGTGTAAGTCATGTTGGCACACTTCCGTATTTATTTTATTTTTCATGTCATACTTTGACAAATCGCTGTCCGCACATCTCAATGCGACTACTTTAATCAGCCATATTTCCAAAACCTAAGTTTTTACGGTAACGGGTGGTATAATACAGAAGTTCTGGTCCTATTCTATCACCCTACGTGTACGTCATGTATCCACAATTCCGTATTTATTTTTATATTTCATGTCAAACTTAGACAAATCGTTGTCCGCACATCGCATAGCGACTAATTTAATCACCCATAATTCCAAAACCTAAGTTTTTAAGGTAACTTGGGTGGTATAATACTAAATTTCAGGACCTATTCTATCATCCTATGTGTACGTCATGTTGGCACACTTCCGTATTTATTTTATTTTTCATGTCATACTTTGACAAATCGCTGTCCGCACATCTCAATGCGACTACTTTAATCAGCCATATTTCCAAAACTTTAGTTTTTACGGTAACTTGGGTGGTATAATACAGAAGTTCTGGTCCTATTCTATCACCCTATGTGTACGGAATGTATCCACAATTCCGTATTTATTTCATATTTCATGTCAAACTTAGACAAATCGTTGTCCGCATATCGCATAGCGACTAATTTAATCACCCATATTTCCAAAACCTAAGTTTTTAAGGTAACTTGGGTGGTATAATACTAAATTTCAGGACCTATTCTATCATCCTATGTGTACGTCATGTTGGCACACTTCCGTATTTATTTTATTTTTCATGTCATACTTTGACAAATCGCTGTCCGCACATCTCAATGCGACTACTTTAATCAGCCATATTTCCAAAACCTAAGTTTTTACGGTAACTTGGGTGGTATAATACAGAAGTTCTGGTCCTATTTCATCACCCTACGTGTACGTCATGCTGACACACTGCCGTATTTATTTTATTTTTCATGTCAAAATTAGACAAATCGTTGTCCGCACATCGCATAGCGACTAATTTAATCACCCATATATCCAAAACCTAAGATTTTAAGGTAACTTGGGTGGTATAGTACAGAAGTTCTGGTCCTATTCTATCACCCTATGTGTACGTCATGTATCCACAATTCCGTATTTATTTTTATATTTCATGTCAAACTTAGACAAATCGTTGTCCGCACATCGCATAGCGACTAATTTAATCACCCATATATCCAAAACCTAAGATTTTAAGGTAACTTGGGTGGTATAGTACAGAAGTTCTGGTCCTATTCTATCACCCTATGTGTACGTCATGTATCCACACCTCCGTATTTATTATTATATTTCATGTCATACTTAGACAAATCTTTGTCCGCACATCGCATAGCGACTAATTTAATCACCCATATTTCCAAAACCTAAGTTTTTACGGTAACGTGGGTGGTATAATACAGAAGTTCTGGTCCTATTCTATCACCCTATGTGTACGTCATGTATCCACAATTCCGTATTTATTTTTATATTTCATGTCAAACTTAGACAAATCGGTGTCCGCACATCGCATAGCGACTAATTTAATCACCCATATTTCCAAAACCTAAGTTTTTAAGGTAACTTGGGTGGTATAATACTAAATTTCAGGACCTATTTTATCATCCTATGTGTACGTCATGTTGGCACACTTCCGTATTTATTTTATTTTTCATGTCATATTTTGACAAATCGCTGTCCGCACATCTCAATGCGACTACTTTAATCAGCCATATTTCCAAAACCTAAGTTTTTACGGTAACTTGGGTGGTATAATACAGAAGTTCTGGTCCTATTCTATCACCCTACGTGTACGTAATGTTGGCACACCTCCGTATTTATTATTATATTTCATGTCTACTTAGACAAATCGTTGTCCGCACATCGCATAGCGACTAATTTAATCACCCATATTTCCAAAACCTAAGTTTTTAAGGTAACTTGGGTGGTATAGTACTAAAGTTCTGGACCTATTCTATCATCCTATGTGTACGTCATGTTGGCACACCTCCGTATTTTTTTTATATTTCGTGTCAAACTTCGACAAATCTCTGTCCGCACATCTCAATGCGACTACTTTAATCAGCCATATTTCCAAAACCTAAGTTTTTACGGTAACTTGGGTGGTATAATACAGAAGTTCTGGTCCTATTCTATCACCCTATATGTACGTAATGTTGGCACACCTCCGTATTTATTATTATATTTCATGTCATACTTAGACAAATCGTTGTCCGCACATCGCATAGCGACTAATTTAATCACCCATATTTCCAAAACCTAAGTTTTTACGGTAACTTGGGTGGTATAGTACTAAAGTTCTAGACCTATTCTATCATCCTATGTGTACGTCATGTTGGCACACCTCCGTATTTTTTTTATATTTCGTGTCAAACTTCGACAAATCGTTGTCCGCACATCGCATAGCAACTAATTTAATCACCCATGTATCCAAAACCTAAGATTTTAAGGTAACTTGGGTGGTATAGTACAGAAGTTCTGGTCCTATTCTATCACCCTATGTGTACGTCATGTATCTACAATTCCGTATTTATTTTTATATTTCATGTCAAACTTAGACAAATCGTTGTCCGCACATCGCATAGCGACTAATTTAATCACCCATATTTCCAAAACCTAAGTTTTTACGGTAACTTGGGTGGTATAGTACTAAAGTTCTGGACCTATTCTATCATCCTATGTGTACGTCATGTTGGCACACCCTCCGTATTTTTTTTATATTTCGTGTCAAACTTCGACAAATCGTTGTCCGCACATCGCATAGCGACTAATTTAATCACCCATATATCCAAAACCTAAGATTTTAAGGTAACTTGGGTGGTATAGTACAGAAGTTCTGGTCCTATTCTATCACCCTATGTGTACGTCATGTATCCACAATTCCGTATTTATTTTTATATTTCATGTCAAACTTAGACAAATCGTTGTCCGCACATCGCATAGCGACTAATTTAATCACCCATATTTCCAAAACCTAAGTTTTTACGGTAACTTGGGTGGTATAATACAAACGTTCTGGTCCTATTCTATCACCCTATTTGTACGTCATGTATCCACAATTCCGTATTTATTTTATTTTTCATGTCATACTTTGACAAATCGCTGTCCGCACATCTCAATGCGACTACTTTAATCAGCCATATTTCCAAAACCTAAGTTTTTACGGTAACTTGGGTGGTATAGTACTAATGTTCTGGACCTATTCTATCATCCTATGTGTACGTCATGTTGGCAC